>VZSR01001479.1:23336909-23353669 GCA_013398615.1 Brachypodius melanocephalos | reverse complement strand
TGCAGGATCAGGAGTTGGACTTCATGATCTTTGTGGGTCCCTTCCAACTCTGCATGTTCTCTAATTCTGTGAAATGCTTTAATAAAGTTTGCTGTTACTAGGCCACCTGTACAAGTGTTGCTTTCAAGGTCTGACTGAATAATCCTCCCATTCCCCAAGCATTGGGCTGAGGTCTATATCACACTTGTGGCTCCATCTGTCATTTGCTTACTCTTAAAACAGGAACTGTCTAACAATCATCTGGGCACCACCTGTAACTAAGTCAGCCAAACTAGGTTTTATTTCATGGACAGCAACATCATAGCTTGCACTGATAATTCAAACATCAAAATATTAACAAAAATAAAACTAAAAAATACTCTAATCCATAATTATCTGTGTCATAAATTGCGGTCCCCTCTTTCAGAAACATTGAGAGAGTAGACTGAGATAGACCTACTTTAAAATATTTACATCTGTTATTTTTCCATCAGAATTTTCCTCCCTATCCTTAAGGCTAGGGAAAAACACCTACTTTGCTTTGCTGGGTAAACAAACTTCACATGGAAGCTAGAAATTCCAGCTAGTTCTTTGTAAATCAGATACTAGTGATCATTTATCTAAAATATATAATATTTATTATCTTTCCTTTTAGCTTTCATAATACATCATTTTATGTGACCTCATTTTATGTTGCTTCCTAATTCAACAACATCACTGAGGGTAAGAGGTTCAATATACAAAATGTAACAGACGTGCCAAAATTTGCATTTGGAAACCTATAGAAAGATTCTTTCTTCATTTTTCTCCGTAAGTTTGGCTACCTGTACCATGACACGAGTGCACAGTACACCAGACTGTGGCAGCTGCCATATCAGCCACAGTTTTTTCCAAATACTCAGTGCTGAGCTTATCCCTCAGCTCTTCCAGTGCTGTATCTAATATAATATCTTGACACCACCTGGATAAACTTCACTTCTATGCACTTAGCTGCGTGTGACAAGGAGTAGTAATTTATATCCTAGAAATTTGGATGAAATGTGATGGAAACCACACGAGTTACAAAGGATCAGCTCTGCCTCAGAGGAATTTTCAAGCGAAATTCCCAGACTAGATGACTTTCTGACCTCAGAGGGAGTAGACTATTTAAAAAGGGGAATGGTATAAGAAAACAGCTGAAATATTTTTGTACAGCAGTCTACTTTTTGTCCCATCCAATGCTGGAGCAGGATGACATCCCATATGTCATACAGGAGTATCTAATTTAGGGATTGCATTAATACAGAAGATTTATCAAGCTAGACGTTTTCAGATGCACTTGAATTTTATCCGTTTCTTAAGTATTTTCATCAGACTAGGTCCTTTCTTTTACCCTGAAATCTCAAAATATGATTGAAGGCATCTACACAGTTCCAACTGATCCCAGAGGGAAGATTATCGTTATTTCAATACCATTATGATTTGCGAGTATCAAAGAAAGGAACTTAAATCTTTACAGTTAGCAAACTGAAGACATTATAGAAACATAGTGATGCTGCTGTAAAGTTGTTGGGAGGAAAGGACATATTACTAATGTTCCCTTTTCTAAAATTAGGCTCAACTAGTACCTGATGGAAAAAAAGACTCTGAAATATCTAGAAGCTAACACAAAGAAAACACTGGAACACTCAGGAACCCTCTATTGAACTTTCTATCTGTTGGCAATTTAGGTTGTCAGATCAGTCTTCAAATGCTAAACCACAAAACTATTCTACTTGCTTTCATAAAGCATTTTCTCTGATGTCAGAAATAAATCAGAGGAAAAGAAAGTATCTTTTACTCTGTGTACAGGAAAAATGTCTTTATCTGGGTTCATTTCAAAATGAAAATCCTCAACACAATTACATAAATTACACACACACATGCACAAAAACCATGTAGAGATTTTGGAGGAAGCAGAAAAACACAGGAGAAATTGAAACACATTATGAAAATAAATTTCTCTACTTCCTACATTGTAATACCCAGACATTTTTAAACAACTTTCTCACTTTCCAAATTCTCAGTATATGTTTTTCTTTACAGGAAAATTAACATATACAACTGCAGGAAAATTGAAGATATCTGCCGAGTAACATACATAATGTATCACTTTTTTGATTACTTTTCTGGAATTAGAATTGGCAGAAATGCTTTGTCTAATGAAAACAACATTTAAGTTTTACATCAGCAAAGAAGATAGCTTATTTTAAATAATTATAATTTGACTCAGATTTTTTAATTCTTATTTTCAATAAAAAGACTAAGTCTCTTGTTCATTAACCATTGAAATATATTGCTATTTACTTACACGTCAGCATGAAATGGATGGCACTTTTTCTTTCTATCTAGGAGAAAAATTCTACCCTTCCACATCTTTTTAAGCAAGGTAAGTAATTTCATGGCTTAACATAAGTGCATTTGTATTTTCAATGTTAGAAACTATTAATGATGCATTCTTCACTTATTAGATTATAACTTTACTTATTTGCATCCACCTTCATTTTAAGGAATTTTAATCTATATAAGGATAAACTTTATTATTTGAATATTAGAAGTATGAATGTTTCAAGGCATTATTTACTAGAGTGGCTGATTTGTGGATACATGGGATCTTCTTATATTTCATGAATATACAGTCATCCTTCTTTCCAAATAATTCAACTATTCTGCAGGAAACATTCACAGATGCTGTCATTATTGCCTCTGTATTCAATCTCTTTGTAGATGAATGTTCTTGTATGCCTTGTACTAAAAACATAATTTTCCATTCTCATGAGCTCTACTACTGCTGTTTAATGTGGGCACTGCTACATCTAAATACCAGCCTACATATATGTAAATACCAACTAGCATTCCTTCTAGAGTTCCTGATATAGTTATTCCTCTTGCTAAATTTGTCCCATTTTTAAAGTTAATTTCATTGTGCATGTTCCAGTGCCTCAGTATAACTTAATTACAGTGTATTTTAATGCCTCTTTTCTTGGTCATGTCTACTCAATGAGCTCATTGAATTACTGAGCTGGTGCTCTATGCTGAATTACACAAGCTTGTCTAGGGATTCCACAGAAACAAGCCAGAAGCTGATTTAAAAAACCAAAAAAAACCCCTCAAATTTTCAAAAGAAACATACATACATGTAGAAATAGGGTTTATTTAACAACTTGAGCAGAAAAAAAAAATTCCCAGATTTACTACCTACTTCACTTCATTTCAGACTGTGGTAAAAGGCCACCTATCCAAAATGTTTCCTACCACCTGCCAGCCTGCCCAGCTGTGCAAATTGCATTAGAATCAACTTGGTCAGGCAGCTGGAAAGGAAATCTGATTCAAGATTAGCACATTCCTTTTTTTTTAGCCCTCTATTTCTTGTATATGTACATTAAAAATTTTTCAATTTTACATTAGAATAGGAATAAGAATTCATTTGCTCCATTGTAAAAACTAGAGAAAAATGTCAGAATAATGTCTTGTGCAGAAGTACAAACTGATGGCATGCTTGAGAAGTAATTTGATCAAATGCCTTCATCTACACAGATAAAACACTACAGGGCTAGCTAGCAGTACTATAAAACCACACACATATATGCAAATAAAGCTTTCCAAAGACCAACTCAATACAGACTTTCAGTTTTTGAGAAAAGCAGAGTAATGAAATCCCATTGGTAAAAAGCCTATGCACCAGTGATACAGAAAAAAAAAATTAAACAAGGAGATATTCCACACAGCACCTCACATGGCTCCATAAAGAACTCTCACAGTAAGCACTGTCATTTATAATTTATACAGAACTGGTTAAAAAAGCATTGATTTTTCAACAGTTGGTGTTTGATAATATGAATGACCTGACCCTTTCTCAATGGTAATAAATGGGTATAACCCCACTGGCATGAAAGAAGCATTGTCAATTCTGCACTGACAGCCTGACCCTTTGCTGTTACCTTTTAGTATTATCCATGCCAAATGTGTGGAACTGGTCCTTGGCACATTTGGTAGTCCATCCCCATGAAAGTTTAACTCATCCTTACAAACAAGTGAGATGGCAGCGGAAGCCAAATGCCATCTCAGCGGCCCTATTGGTGACTCTGCTCTCACAAGTCCACCCAAATATGCAGAAGCTTTGCCATAACCAAGGTCTTAACAGTGATGTTGCAGCACTGCACAGACTGCTCTGCTGTCTCAGCTCCTCCTATCCCCTTTTCTGAGCACAGCTTGAGGTGAGATCAGCCACCACACTCTCCAGAGCCACCACTGCTCTCCCAGCTTCAAATAACCCAGACACTGTAACCAAACTGCTGCTGCTAATCTGTCCCACTGAGGAGAATTTAAAACAGGCTCTCTTAACAGCAAGAGTTGGTGTTTGATACCTTCCCACACATTTTTATAGGTCTTCTGGGTGTCAGGTCAGCCTGCTCTCAGAAAATGCAATGTGTTAATGACTCACTGCCACTGAATTTCCTGGTCAAAAAAAAGCAAGCTATAACAGCCATTTTCTAACTGCATGCCTGTCTGCTCACGTGGAGAGGATGACTGTGGACACAGTAATATCTTTGTGACTTAAAAAAACCAACAACAACACGGAAAAAACCCTCAAAACCAACCAAGCAAAGCAGAAAGGCGGGAACAATGTAAGATGGTGTTCATTTAAACAAGAAAGCACATAGTAACATTGAACTTGTTATAAACCATAATAATTATATAGCTTTACTAAGTCCAAAACCAGATTCATCTTTAAAGAACTTTACATCCATTATCAGAAGATAAAAGATGGAAATGAATGGATAAGTCAGATAACAAAAAGAAAATTTACTTTGCTCATGTTTTTTTTCTGCTTGCTTCCTATGAATGTTCACAAAGAAATCTCATTTGGATTTTAGTTCAGTGTAAGGCAATCATCAAGTTTTCGTATCAGAAATACCCCAAAACTCTTTACCAGAATCTTGATGCACATATATTTAACACAATCAGATGAAGAACTGTTTTTACTCATGACCACACTTAGACATTTGCATGGGCTGAGTATCACAATACTGAACTAAATTTCGTTCAGTCTAAGCACAGGCAACAGTTAATATCACCTATTTTCTTCTACAAACTGTGATATAGAGAAAGACTGAATACTCCAAAAGAAATAAAAAAATGCAGGAAGCTTCTAAAAAACAACCTGACCCTTATCTGTTACTCTTCTCTAAACAGTTCTTGCTTGCCTAAAGATCAAAACCTCCAGTGATTTTTCAACATCTCCACCTGTATTTCCTCAAGTATGGATTTACTTATTCAGTTCTCTTGCATACACTGCACACTGAGGAACTGAGATGACTGCAATAGAAATGCATCAATCAAAACTTAAATTCTGTCCTAAGGTACTCAAATTTCAGTGACAAACATTTTCACACCTAATGGAAGGTTTCCCACTCACTGATGTAGAGGTATTTATGCACAGGAAAGTACAGTGTAGTAGATTCTCTTTTTCAACTGAATGACAATGCACAGAACTCTGTGCTGGATGGGAGGACACGCTGCAGGAGGTCTTAACTTCCAATATTCTGCTTGCATTCTCCAATTCTACATTGGCTTTCAAATTAGATTAAAACAGTGTTTGTGACTGCATTAGCTGCTGTTCAACAGTACTTTGGTTTTTTACTGGAAACCTACAAGCAACTTCTCTCACATTTCCTTGAGCAATGTTATACCTAATTCAATCACATCCAGGAAGTGAATCATTTCAGCTTTATTCCAGGATTAATGACATTTAATGCAGCCTGACTATCCTTTATCCAAGAAAAACAAACCACGCTAAGTGTAAACATCCAATCCTAGGAAAAATTCCTGCGCCTGCTCAAAACGAAATCTGTTCCTGTCACTTACAGTTGAAAGAATATGCTTTGCTTGGTTACTGTAAAATATGCCAAGTTATTTACTATATCATAAAGCTCCTTTAATTTCCCCTTTTACTGAAATACCTTACTAGATACTTCAGCAAGCAAATATGGAAACGCCTCACAGCCTTCTGTTCTACACATTAACCTGAAGGTGATGGCTGCTACAGCCAAGTAAAGGGGTGCAGAAGGACTACTGATCAGCAGAGACCTGCGCTGCTACAGAGCACCCTACAAAAGCTGATGGCTGGAATATCAGGTCTGCAGTGTCTCCCTCTGGCAGCTTCCAGCTGTAAGGCTAAATAGGAAGAGAAGTTCACTGTGTTTTGGCTGTGCTAACCCTTACAACAGCTTCTCAGACCACCCAGGCCCAGCTGGCCTAATGCAGAAAGGCTGAGCTGGTGTAAAGCCGTCTTCTCTGCCTTCAGCCTAGTAACTCATTCGGACACATGGAGCAAGTCCACTGCTCACCCTTTTCGGATAGCGAGCAGTGCCCATATTTGGTCACAGACATGCAGGAATTTGAAACATTCCCATAAAATTAAATTCATTCTTTCATTTCCAGGCTTAGCACATTGAATTTATGCTCATCAAAATCATTGCTGCTTGGAAATTTTAACCATGTTTAAGTATTATCTTAAAATTCTACAACCGAACATACATGTTTATTATCGTGTCCTGCAATCTCCTGATATTATGTTATTTAAATCTATCTATTCATTTTAAAGAAACCATTTTTACTCAAGAAAAGCAGTCTACGAATTCAAAAAGGTCAAGAGTTACTGCAAGAGTTTTGAACAATGCAAAAGCAAAGGAAAAAAGTCTGTTTTTTGAAAGAAACCACTGCTACTATTGATGTAAAATAATGCAGTCAATAATGCAGTCACAACTGATAGCTTGGAAATGATAGGTTCCATTATCAAAATGGAACTGGGGTTTGATTTTATTACTATTTTATGCTGAAGTAACTAAAAACAGCATTTAAAATTTTCATAAAGCTGAAGAATGTTAAGCGGTTTAGTATTAATTTTAAAAAATCCCTCATTTGAAACAATCAATCTCATTTGTATCATTGAATTTGCTATATTACAAATTTGGTAGGTGATTTTTGATTATATGAATTAATATGACTCAGAAACCCATGAACAAGTCCGATTTTCAAAGTCACATTACATGCACTAGAAGAAAACAACATACAATTTCATAATTTTTAATACAACACATAACAAGTCATAAAAAACTAAATATGCAACTGCTTTCAGCTAAGATAGTCATGATATCAAGAAGGTTCTTATAAAGTTTGGACTAAGAACAGGAACTTCTAGAAGCAGGGATTTCTAGTCAGACCACCACAGCCCTGGTAACTTCACTGAACTATTCAGAATAAACTTGTGGCTAGAAAAGTACTGCAGCCCATCTCACCCCCTCTGTCCCAAGTGGCTGGTACTGGAGGACACAAGTAATCTCTATAGCTGATTACAGGCCTAAGCACCGTGGAAAGATAAGTTTCTGAAGGGGGACTTCTACAGTTAGGATTTCAGAGCTATCTCTTATCAAAAACTGACTGACTTTGTTTAAATTACTAGGTAATAAAACCAAATGGAAAGTATTTGTCCCCTTCTGATGCAAAGAGAACAATTTGCCTTAAGACCCATGTACCCTTAAAACACTCTGCTGCATTTAAGCAAAGAAAGCTGCCTAGATCAATTATACACTAATTAGAATTTGCCAAAGTATTTAGGCAACTTCTTAATTAAAAATGACCTACTGGTCAGTCATTAAATGTTATTTAGTAATATCTGCCTTGATAGATGTTTTCATGCTATAAGTGCCCTTAATATGTATAATAAATCATCCTGCAAATTTGGAGTGACACATAAAATTTATGTCAATTGTGAAAATTTGATACATTCTGGTATGTTACATACTAGGCTTCACTGCAAGTGCCATCTGACTGATTGATCTCCAAATTGACTCAAGATGCAGGCATCAGTTTTTATTCTCTTTATGAAAATCAATTACAATCAATTACCTATTAACACCACAGAAAATACTACTCCAACTGTTTCTCTTATAGCTATATTAACCGTTATTAATACCCTCTAGGAAAAATACAATATCCAGATTTTATTGCCTCCATTATAGTTGGTTGTTTCAATAACAACTTGATTAGTGAGAATGAGAGGTAAAAGAAACAAAAAACAAGGCTTTGTGCTAAATAAACTATTGCAATGGTTTTTTTTAAATTACAGAAAAGATAGTTGCTTATTCTAAGAAATGACCCACTGATTCTGCGAGCTAGCAGAATAGCAGCAGAAGAAATCAGTCCAACTCATTTTGTGCTTTTGCGTGGAATTTACTGGAACACAAGTTTGCAGAGCCACACTTCTCAAACACATAATCAGTGTCCAAACAGCAACCCAGCCCAGTTTCTGGAGATATATTTAATTCTCACTATGATCATCACAAAAGAACTTCTTTGAAAGATGGTTGTTGACTTAGTAACTAAGTAACAGTATTTCTTATTAACAAAGCTCTTTTGTTACTTAAAAGTAGTGAAAATAATAAATATACAGCATGCAGAGTAAACAAATTTATTACTATATCTTACGGACAAACGTAGGAGGGAAGAATATACCTTCAAAAATTATGTTAAATCATGATGAAGCCAAGGGCAAAGTGCTTCAAGTCCCCCAAGCATGTGATTACAGAATTTGATCAATCAACATACAAGTACTAGTTTCTGCAAGTTCATAAATATTTAATTTTAAGAATACAAGGACTTTCCAAGAACTTCCATGCACTTTTTACTTCATTGCAAAACAACAAGTGTTCAGGTATTTTTCCAGTTCTTCAAGATAAGATTTCTAAAGTGCTCTGTTGGCAATATTTTAGTTTCCTGAAAAATGAATCCAACCTTTTCACCAGCTGTTTTTTCCATTCTATTTCAGTTTTCCAAGAAAACCATTAGCAGACTAAGGAAACAGTAAGTATAACTCTAAGCAGGGAACCAGAAATTAGCATTGCATGTAGATTCTGACAAAAGTTGCAACACTGAAAGGCTGTATTTTGGCTCTAATGAGAGTGCCTTAGGGCATCCATGTGTGTACATGTAATAAATCACCCCATTGAAAAGATAATTACTGAGGGGGGGGGAAGCTTTCTTGATAGTAATTACACTAAACTGCTTGAATTAACATACCCACAGATGGTTCTTTGTAGTCCTACTTACACATTAGCGAGAAGAATGCTTGATTACATTAGTTCACTCACTTGAAAGGGAAAAAAAAAATGATCTGGTTATTAATCACACTAGTATTCCTTGGTTGATGAAGCCTATGTAGACTTTTGACTGCAAAACCAAAGTAAAACAAAAGGTTAATTAAGCTTTTAGGCCTGAGTTTTCAAAGGCAGTGAAAGTTGGACAACATCTAGGTGAAAAAACAATCTCTTTTAGCTGCAGGCAGGGATTCAGAAGCATATCCCCATCACTACTCAGCTTGGCCCTTTCTAAGCCTGGACACAGCATGCATACCCTTTCAGCACAGAATAATCTAATTAAAACTTACACTTGCATATGGACATGCTGTTCCACTCCTTTCCAATTTAATTGTAAGGATTCTGAAAGGAATATGAATACTCCCACGCCAGCAGCTTAAACAGTTTTCTTTTGACATCTAGAGCTGTCCGTGTTAGTGATATGGACAGCTCTTTCTTCATTAGCCCTGTCTTCTCTTATAGAAAAGCATGTCTGCTTCAGATAAAAAACCAGGACACTTCTGGCTGACCCATTGAGAAGCACATGCTAATAACCACTTCAGGGCTGAAATGCACCCTGCCGGCAGCTTTCACAGATGAAGCCAGCTTTCCTGAAGAACGTTCAAATTGAGGTCAAAATCCTGACCCTCTGAAAGAAAATGGTAACCTTGTTATTTCAATAGGACTAAATTCCATCCTGGCTTTGTTTCATGGGCTTCTCCCATTTGTATCTCCTTATTGGAGTGTGTTAGTGAGCAAATTACACAGAAACTATTCAAACCTCAGTAAAGTAATAAGGGGAACCTTCAACAACCACTATCTCATCCCTCTCCAGAAAGTTAGGAGATTGTCCCTATCCTAAATTCATCAACAGTCTACTCCCTGGTAAGATAATTCTACTATCATTTTATGATTAAACACTACATTATGAATTTCCATGTATCAACTGCAAGTTCTATTTAGAGTCTACAGGTCACTGTCTTCTAGGGTAGTGACAGCAGTGTACAACAAATTTTTTAAAGCCTCATATTTCTTGCAGTTTTAGTCATGTAGTACAAAAACGTGTCAGGGGAAAAATTATCAAAATCCACTGCAAAACCCAATGATTAGCCTACCAGATACAGATCTATTTCTGTACACTACCGTGGCAGCACTCGGTTGCCTCTTATGCTCCTACCCAGCCACATATGTTCTCTCTCTCTGTCAGGCTGTCACTGCTGGCCTATTTCTGGCAAACTTCACAAGCACCAGACCATTTCTAACTGTCCATAACCCCTGAATAAGGATCTTAGCTTCCATGAAATAAGGTCTGCCAACACCTAGGTTCAACCTCTTGACCCAAACTGAATGCCCTACTCGCCTTTAAATGCCTCCTGGGTTGCTGCTGTCTGAAAACATTGTGCGTTCTGTGGGGTATACACACGACTACTGAAGATATCAAAAACTCCTGTCTCTCCTGGCTTATGCTCAGAGGGTTGCATGAAGGTGCTAATCCATCAGGGCATCTTCTAGACACTTTGCAGGCTCAAAGTTAGAAAATCTCCCTTTTGCAGATTCTTAAAAACCTTGTGACTGATACGTGGAACAAGACAATCTCTTTCAAAATAGCTGGAACAGTCTTGCTGAAATACACACATCACCTGCATGTTTAATTTAAGGCATAAAAAGGCTGCCCATTTACATCTGACACTCACCTCCTTCACCTTTTCACTTTGCCATCCTCATTAGCAACTTGCCATCACATCACCCCATCCCTTTTTACTTATTAAGAGGACTTTACAGTCTTTCACGGCAGAGCAGGCAACAAGCTCTTGAGATGCAATTGGCAGCTCTCCTTCGTTTACTTTTTTAGTGTTTTGACTCATCCAGTCCTCCAAATGCCCCTACCCTGCAAGCTGGTAAACTACTAGGTAGAGAGCAGAGAAGCGGATAGGCTCAGGTAGCTGCAGATAGCAGCTCACATCTCCCTCAGAAGTGAAACAGCATCATGTTTGTGTTTAGAGCTCTACAAACTTTATTATTTTGGGGGGCAAAAATTTCTTTATCCAACTGGCTATTGCACATTCCCTCACTAAGACGCAAAGTGAAAATTTTCAGTTCAATAAGATTAAATTTATGTCCAAAATGCCTACAAATACCCTTTAACATCAACTATTCTTTCATTTTATCCAGCTCTCCACCAGCACTACTATTTGTTGGGACCTCCTTATCCCTTGAAGTATTAACACTGATCAAGAAACCTGGCCACAGCAGTATCAGCTTCACTTGAACTCATTTTTCCCTTTCTTCCCAAATCTCTCTCCAGAACACTACTGCAAGATTGCTTACATTGTCTCAGCTCCTTTTCCTTGTTTACTTGTGCTGTGCCAAACAAGTCAGACAAGCAATTAAGCTCTTCCCTACATCCTCATCTAGCACCTCTGTGCAGTGCTCCAAGATACACAGAAAGATTGAGCATTTGTCTGCGTGTCTGTGGTCATCTCTTCAGCTTTGCCAGAGATGCTATAGACCAGGAGAATACAAATGTCCCAAGCCTTGCTTTGTAGCTGCATGATCAAGCAGACCCCACAACCCTGTATGTTTTGGTAATGTCTATATTTTCTACCAGGCGATAATAATCTTGGAGTAACACAGCTAGGCTGTGTCTAACTCCATACACCCTCAACTGCACTAGGCACATTCTGGAAGCAGGTGGGTCACTTCTTTACATGGCAGCCAGGTAATCATTCTTTTCATCTCCACTAGCCAATGATGTTACTTGGCTTTTCTCAGTACTGTTGTGCCTAGCCTCTCGAGTCTAAAAGAATTGTTCTCTGATTACTCTATGCTTCCATGATTACAAAAATTGTTCTGTATTGCTAATTCCATCTGACTTAAATGAATATGTCTGCAGATTCACTGTTCAGCAAAAAAACCTGACAAAACAATGTATTCCTACAGAAAAGCAAAGTAAAAGAATGCTTATGAAGTCATCTTTATACATCATCAAAGAAAATGAGGGTACATATAAAAATTTCAGAAGTTATTTTCCCTGGAGGAAAAAAATCACTCTTACAGAGTTGCCAGTATTTGGAAAGAGTCAAAAGTATACTCAATGTTTTTTCCCAAATATAAATCAATTGACTGGAATCATTCATCTAAATCATCAATATCAAAGAAGTTGTCACAGAAAGCCAGTACTAAAAATAAACACAACCAGTTTGGTTACTATCATACCTTGACAAAATGTAGCATTGATTCTCTTGTAGCCTTGTGGGCATTCCATCATAGGACCGTATCCATGGTAAGCTGAAAAAAAAAATTACATCAGTTAAGTACTGATAATTTATATGCTTGCAAAGCCTGACAGCTAAATTATTATAAAATTATATTTTTAAAATTATAAGGTTTTGTGGCTAAGCGAAAAAGACAAAGAAATTAAAATTAAAGATTGTACAGGTAACCTTAATTCCATCTTTTTCAACATGTGTACCATTTAAGTCTTCAGTTATCCAGTGAAATTTGTGCTAAAAAACAAACCAAATCTTTGAAATCAGGATACCTTTCACCATATTTGTTCTGAAATATTCAAACGATTACTTCTGCAAACCAGCTACAAATACCACATTTGGAAAAGATAAAGGTGAAGATTCATTATGGAAACATCTAGGATTTACCTAACAGAGCTGTTGAATTTTAGAATACCACACTTCACTTACTGGCTCGTCAGTGTAAATTGTCACAGACATAACAACACTGCAAAACAAATACTGAAATCAATTTTGCCAAGCTACAAAGCTTGTAGTTAACCAGCTTTTTATTTCTATTTATTGTTTCATTCCTCCACTTAAAGTTGCTTTTCAGACTACAGAAAACTGTTTATTGATTCTTAAACACCATAAATGAGAGCCGTAACTTCTTCATATGGTTTATGCACTAAAAGCTAACTTCTTGGCAAAGCCCAGTACTTTGTTAAGCATATAGGACTAAACTTTTGGCACTATGATCACATACATGATTTCAATAAGAGTCAAGAGAGTTTTTTAGTAACTTGGATGTTAGAACAGGGATACCTTACATTTTGTCAGATCTTTTGTTTCATTTCAAAAGTGTCCCAAATGTTCAACAGACAAAACACCCCCAAACCCACCAGATTGATTTATTTCCCTCTTTATTGCATATAAACTGTCAAATAAGAGAGAACAACTGAGTAACATAATGCCATTGATTGGTTTCCCTTCACATAATGCCTGAATTGCACATTTATCCCTGCAGCTTCCTTTAAAACTGGTACCTGGTTCACTGTAATGATGGAAATAAAACAAAACAAACAAAAAAAAAGGGTAATTGTTTTAACTAGTTCTAAAGCCTTGCCTATTATTTGGAAAAATTTAAGTGATGATATTGAGTAGCAGGCTTTGGAGTGAGACAGTTTTATTTCAAGTTTCAGTGAGGAATTTAAAACAATTGCTTAAATAAAACATTGAGATTCTCCTTAGTTATTGCATAAAGTGCAAAATCGTTAAACACCCAGTAAAAATACAGCAATATTATTACAGTTCTGAACACATACTTTTCCATCTTTACACTGAGTACAATCATTTTAACACCAACTACAACCTGAAAATTTTGTCTCTCTACCAAAGTGGCAGCTACACATTTAGTTTCCAAGGCAGATTTTTTCAGTCTTTTCCTAACAATACTATCAAGACCATTTGAAATTTAAGGAGACTTCCAAAAGCACAATGCGTTAGTCTACTTCTGAATGCATTAGTCTACTTTTGGTCCTCAAAGGTGTCAGTGAAACTCCTAGTAGCCGTGTTGGTAGATTCAAACTTATAATCGCACTCATTAAGTCCTAATTAATCTGTGTTTGCTATAACAGGCCTGATTTAATTCACACTAAAACCAGAAGAGTCTCTGTAACTTTCTGTGGGCACGAATGGTAACCTGCAGTGCAGCTTGCTGAATGAAAATAGCTTCCAGTTATAGATGGAGACCAGCTCATAACCTTTGCCAGGTCTTTTCCAGTGCTTCAACACATTTTCCCTCCCGGGGTGACTCAGCTGCTCTAGAACATGCAGTGGTGGACTGAGGGCAGAGATTTTAGACTCTCCCTCCTTCCTCATCCTCCTACTCCCACAGCAAACAGGAAACTGGCAGCTTACTAGCAGCTGTTTTCTTCCTTTCAACAAAGAGCAGAAATGTAAGCAAGTCACAGTGGAGAAGCAGCTTGTTCAGTGATGGCTAGAGATCCATGTCTGAGCTGGATGGAATACCACATTACTTACCCTTTACTGACCTAAACAAACTGTTTGCAATTACTAAGTCACCAAGAAGCCTGACCAACCACAACATCCCCCACGTAACACAGAAAGACTCTTCTCCTTAAAAGTTGTCTTCTGTTAGAAGTCTTTAAAAATGGAAATCTGTTCCAAAACTTCTTTTGGTTTTCAGTAATAGTGAACAACCCCTAAACTCACAGACATGGCAGCTGTCTCAGGCCACGGCACTTAAATTTGCAACAGGACAGAAGCCCTGACTGAGCAGTGGGTGTTACCCAAAAAACTCAAGTCTTCACAAAGGTGACAGAGCCCTCTGTAAGACCATGGGAACAAGACATATGCAAACTTATGCATATCCTTAAGTAGTTGATTGAAGAGAGAAGTGCCTGCTAGTGATATTAAAGTATATGCTTAAATATTTTGTTGCAGTGGGTTATACAGAAGATCACAACCTGATTACATATTATTACAAAAACACATTCACTTTAAGTGAAGTTTATGAGGCATAAAACCATAAAAGCAAAAGGAAGTCTGCTTGCTTCCAAAATATCTACAATAAAAAAAGTAATACCAATTTAGTCAAATATCAGAACAGGTCAGAATTATAAAGGAAGAATGTGTGACTAACTTTAACTGTTCAGACTCAAACATAGATATGATAGATATCATTTAACTGAAAACTTACTAATTATTTACTTGACTCAACTTTTTTCATCCAATATCATATAAAGTTATCTATATAAAAATATATGTGTATTCTTTTTACCACTGAAGCATTCTCCATGTTGTAAAAATAAAAATATTTGATCAATATAAATCCTTCAGCATCCACTCCAGACTTCTATTAAATCTTCGAACAAATTTACATTTATCTTTGGAAATTGTATACTCTACAGAACCGTAACACTTGGATACTGTTGTGAGTCTTAGTTTGACATCTGTGCCCAAAAGATACTTTGACCTAGATACAGAACAGATTTTGGGGTTTCAAGTTTTGTGCCTAAGTTCAAACTGAACATCTCTAACATTTTAAGATGCTGTAAGATCACTTAAACACCTGTGACACACTAAATGTATCATCTTCAATTCTTAAAACTCTAAAAATTCTCCATTTATATCTACGCAGAATTGCCATAAGACATGGCATGATTAAATAGCATCATGCTTAGAATCATTCCTAAATCAAATATAGCCTAGAGAAAATACATACACTGCTACTAAACCTTCTTGACAGATTCAATGAATATTCTTGAAGCATACAACTACCAAATGACACTCTTGATACAACGACACTGTATTTTAACCTGCATAAAAAAGACATAGTGCACCCTTCTCCTCCTCCCTTCACTGTTCTAACATACAGTGAGAACTCCCACCTAGAAAGACAAGAAACATCTAGGAGACACAAATCCTTACTTTCCAGGAATGCTTTAATCAGAAGGAGAGGATTATTCCAAGTGGCACCATTCTCTCTCTTCCTGAAATCACACAGTTACATTCAAAAAAACAATTCCAAATTGAGCCAGAAAGCAGGAGTGAGCATGACTCATACCATAAGTAATTAAGGACTCTGGGAAAGAGACTGGGTTCCTAGATCTGTTCCAAGAATTGTTTCTGCAGTTTATGGGTTAGGGCATCTCCTCATAGGTATAAAATGTAGATTAGAAATTATTCTGGCAGATAAAGGAACTCTGAAGTGTCCCATCTTGAGCAAGCATGCTAGTCATTAAACTTTTTTATAACAAAAGGACATTGCTCATCTCATTAGCATTTAAACAAATTATTCTTATTCAGTGCTTTGAAAAAAGAGTAGTGGACTTCTCCCTAGAAGAGGTTTTTAGGTTGAGTTCAAGCACTTCTCTGTACCCACTTAGGAAGTACCAGTGGATCAGAAGTTTGTCAGTTTCCCTGTATGCTTCCTTTTAACACTGTGCTGAGCACTGTGCCATTAAGCAGCTGCCTGATCCACACATCTACTGTGGATTCCAGGCTGAGACAATCAGTATTTTACCTGAACTAGGAAGAGCTTACAGGTGTGTTTCCTTTCAAACCAGACACCAAAAATTTGCATTAGTAGTTTCGACCAATTTTTGGTTGAAACACATTTCAGGCTTTTGTGATTTTTCTCATAGCACACCTATATCCAACTAAGCAACATTTCACTAGCCCATGTGATTCCGGATGAACTAGATTTCAGTTGTATTTCAATTGCATTGTCTGATAGTGCTGTGACCACTTCCCTGGAGAGCCTGTTCCAGTGCCCAACCACCCTCTGGGTGAAGAACCTTTTCCTAATATCCAACATAAAGCTCCCTGACATAGCTTCAGGCCATTCCCTCATATCCTGTCACTGATCACCAGA
>VZSR01001479.1:23212185-23336809 GCA_013398615.1 Brachypodius melanocephalos | reverse complement strand
GGCTGAACAGACCAAGTGCCCTCAGCTGTTCATCATACAGCTTTCCCTCAAGGCCCTTCACCATCCTTGTCCTTCTTTGGACTATCTAAGAGCTTTATGTCCTTCTTACATTGTGGCACCCAACACTGCCCCCAGCACTGAGGTGAGGCTGCCCCAGGTCAGAGCAGAGTGGGACAATCCCCTCCCTTGCCTGGCTGGCCATGCTGTGCCTGATGCCCCCCAGGACAGGGCTGGCCCTCCTGGCTGCCAGGGCACTGCTGACCCTTGTTTAACTTTCTGACTGGCACTGCTCTCCAGCCTCTCACTCCACAGTCTGTGTGTACATCCAGGGTTGCCCAGGGCCAGCTGCAGAATCTGTCCCTTGTCTTTGTTAAATTTTATATGGTTGGTATGCATGCTCCTTTCAGAAACTGTACTTACATGCTACAGGAATAAAATAGATACCTGAGTCTTATTAACTATGACCTTCACACACACTCGAGGAGGCTCTCTTTCTAAAGCACATCAGAAGATAGACATCCTCCCATGCACAAAATGTTTCAGAAACTAGCAAACCAGACTGAGTCACCATTAATTTACATCAGAGTCTGCAATGTAAGGAGGAGTCAGAGAAATAGGGGTAATAGTAGATCTTCTGTTGGAATTGTATTTACATCCACACTAAGACTTATAGAGAAACACATGCTTCCAAAAAAATCAAACACTGAACGTATTTCCAGCATTGCTGTCTCAGTAACAGGGTCCTAGAAGAACTAGGTAAGAATGACTGCAATTTAATGACCTATTTTTGGCCCAGTAAATGCAGGTCCACTCCATCTGCAAAACAGAGATCACATTCTCTTTTCCTATCTTTCATTTAATGCTGAAAATACGACATGACATAGAAGTATTACTATTCCCATGCAACAATAATGTAATTCACAAAAAGTTCAAGAGATTATCCTCACTGATCATGCAAATAACTCAAAATTCCTTTCTCATTATAATATGATGTCAAATCATAATAAAATGCTGAAGAAAGTCTTTGTCATTGTCTAATTGTTGGGGAAGATATTTCAAAAGCAGAGGGAAGAAAGGCAACCAACAATTTAGAGCCTGGAAGAGCTTGGCTCCAAACTTGAAACTTCATCTGCAGTCCCGAGAGGCCATTGCATTCTCTCCAAGCAGAAACTGGCGCCTCTATAATTTAGGATTTCTCTGCAAGTTTGAAAAAAAAAAAAGAAGTCCAGCTGGAAAAGGCGAGATGATTCAATGTGATTACTCTTCCTGCACTGAGTAAATGCAACAGTCCATCACTGACTCAAAGGAGGAAGAAGCAGGGGAAAAAACTCAACAACGTCAACTTTGCTGGCTGCACCAAGTGCCTGCATATCGTAACTCTGCTGGCATGCTGGGGAATTCCAGTTTCTACAACCTGTCCCTAATCAAATCATAGCATATTTTTTCTACTAGGTTCCTTTGGCTCTTTTCCCCTCTGTAAAAAGGGAAAACACTACTTGAGGGGAAAAAGCCACGAGAATAACAATAAAATAGCACTTACACGGCTTCTTGGGACATTTCTGGCATTTGTTAAAACCCCAGGAAGTACCCACGGTTCCACAGCAGTCTTCTTGCTTGGAAAGGCCAGGAAGTGCTTTGCCACACTGAAACAGTCAGGTAAAGAATCCTCTGGTTAGTGATACTGTACAACACTCACTTCCAGCACAACGTTCTTTTTCAGTCATTTTGGGTCAACCTCTTGCTGAGACACTGAAGATTCAACAGAGCTCTTAACTGAATTAAATGGTGCTCACAGATACTTTCTACACAGCCAAAAGTAAATTAAGTAACATTATTATCTTCCCCCGTGTCAACCTGAAAAGAAGAGAAAACCCAAAGAAAACAGTGTGTCATAGGAAAGAGTGAGTACATTTCTGAGGTAGTAACTCACTGTTGGTAGCTATCGTTTTTGTCATAAAAGCACGCTTGTCCACTTTTTAAAAAGCTATATGAATTATCTCAAGTATCTCATAATTTCTGAAATCAATTTTCATTTTCCCACTGATCCATAACATACTTATTATGCTTTCTAATAAGAAGAATATTAATATTTGGAGGCCTACAACATACTAGTTATGTTCTTGGCTTTTGCAGTTTTCTTTCATTTTGCATGGTAAAGAAAGCTTAAATGTATTTCAGCTGCAGACATTAAAAAGACGCCCAAACATCTAAACCTGCCAATTAGGTATACAATGGAACACACAAAGCACAGGAGAAGTCCACAACAGCTGCACTTAGTAATACTTTCAAAGCAAATGTGATACAAATAGACACTGCACCAAACAATCCAAATGTGCTGAAGTGTGAATCCTCAGTATGGCATGAACAGACTTTCCCCAATCTAACTCTGCTCTTTGACAGTGTGTAAACTTCTGACCCAAATGTTCACTGCCACATAGCTTTCAGCTCAAGATAGCTGGCTCATCCTATGCCACAGGCTGTAGCCTTGTGGTTGCTCTCACTTAGCTGGTAACACAGTCACTCCGCAGTGCAGATGCATGCTGAATGCACAGGCACTGACAGCTTTCTCCAGCTTTCCCCAAATTTTTCCAATGTGCTCTTAATCACACTGTCACACATGAGCCAATGGTATTTCTAAAGCAGAGTTGCCCTGAGCAGCTTTACAGTGTGACTACTAACTAGGATAGCAAGCTACCCTACAAGGGTTCTGACTCATCAGAGGGCCCCCTCTGCATGGGGAGGGCCAACAAGGCATCATCACAAACATTTTCTCTGTCCTTTTTCCACAGATACTCCCTAAACACATCCTGAAGTACTTCAACAAACTAAAAGTGGCACCACCTCACTATTTAAACATCAGACTGCAGCTCAGCACTTGCAGCACATGAAGCTTAGATCTGTCAAGGGATGTGTGAGAAGTCTGAAGTGTCCTCCATCTCAGTGACACCCAGCCACACATGTCCAAGTTTTTAGCACCTAGGGCAACTTGGCATGGCTGTGGTGTGCCTCTGCTCACTACCCACATACAGGTTAGCACCGCCTGTGCTTTGAGCCTCAGTTTGGCATGATACATGAACAGCAAAAAGAACGGAATGGCCAAATAGGTTCAAACAGACTGCTTAGCTGTTGTGATTCTTTAAGAGTCTATTTTCACATTACTGTCTGGAGTGGGTCTGGGGAAAAGTTTTCCTATGTTGCAAGGGATGAGAAATAGTCCTTGCCTGGATGGTATTTGGCTATGTTAAAACAGTAGAGTATCTCAGCAAGTCCCGCCTTTCAGATGGAGGCCCAAGCTTACCCTAGGTGAATGTGTATCTTTCAGCTGTCTTGCACTCCCCTCTGGCTTAGACACTGGTAGGATTAATACAAAGCTGACCATTCCTGATCAGTCTGAGTCCACTGAGTTCTGCTTCCGTAAGCAACTCCCAAGCCCTGTACTTCAGAAATACCATCAAGATGCATAAATGGGGAATTCTGCACAACTTCCTCTGCTGTAGTAGCTCTGCTGTTTTCAAAACTGAAATAAGCTCTTCCAACTGACCCTAGCTAGAGGATACACAGATTGTGCTGCACGTCCCAGAAGCTCAAAAAATCTTTCAACTGGAGAGTACTCATAATGCCCCATCTATGTGGTTACCCTAAAACCTTAGAGAGCTCATGTTACATCTTTACACAACGCTGGTTTTCTCAACCTGCATCCCAGGCAGGCACGCTCCAGGAAGGACCATTTTACTTCATAACCACAGCTACCAAATTTTACTTTATAGTTACAGATGCTCAACCCCTTTCCTAGAGCTTCTTCAAAGACAGAGAAGCCACTTGCTAAAGTTGTACACTGTGGCTGTTATCAAGAGTCAGCTAAAGCATTTTGCACCCAGCTCTTCTCCCCCTACTGTACCTCACTTTTACAGCTCTCCACTGTGTCAAAAGAAATGGGAGGAATCAAGGCTGGTATTGCATCTCCCCTTGTGATCTCAGAAATGGAGCATTTGGGCAGTGAGGCACATTACCTAACACCAAGGGGTTTTTTTCAAGGTCAAAACCTCAGGAGCTCACGTGTGTCAAGGCAAGATTCCACGAACATGAGAGCCAATATGCCATCATGAACTACCCGCATCCCCCCCACCCTTTTTTTCCCCCCACTTTTCCCCAAAGTAGAAATGGTGTCATCTAATAGTAACAAGCTAAAAAAGAAGACGGGGAAAAAAGGAAAGGAGAGGAGAAGGAGGAAGATGGACTGAAGCCCACTTATAGTTTAGGTGTGGTGCTACAACATTTGCACTCTACTGAAAATCATGATCTTTGTGGTCATAACTTTTTCAAATTTCCATATAAAAATCATGAGCAAAAATAAGGATGCCAAAGTCTGAGTCATCTGGCAACTGTGGTTTGCAGTACTGTCAGTAAAAACTGGCAATGATTAAAGCTGCTGCTCCCACTGCCTCTATGGTGAATTAAAGCTTGAAGAATCAATGATAATTTGGTTAACATCCAGATCATTGTAGAAACTGGGCAACAAGGAAAAGCAACTCCCACATGGGGCTCCTATTGCCTTAAGATCTGTGTAATTTTGGAGCTATGCATCACAAAACATGAGCACTCTGCAAAGTCTTAATCCAAGCAGAAACAGAGTTCTTCTGCGGCTACTAAACCCTGATTTCTCTGGTACATCTAGTAGTGCTTCAGATATTCTAAACACTCATGGCACTGCACAAACTGTTCCCTAGCCAGCTACATTTTCTTAAGATGCTCCCTCCTTTCTGCACCCTTAAGCATATATGAACTGAAGCTCTATTTCTACAGGTCTCAAAAACTTTTATAGGTAATTCCTTTCCACTTCAAAAGTCTTAACCCACTTCATACTACCAAGAAGAACTCACTAGTTCTTCAGACAGTCTTTTTCAGTCTCTGACTCACTAGTGACTGGAAAAGTCACTTGGAGGCATTCATTTTTTAGTTTGTTTCACTGTTCAACACAACCCCAACACATACTTACAAGCCTAAAATAAGCAGGAAAGCTAAATGCAGGCATGCTTGACTATGCATGAAGATATTGCCATTCTTTAAGCTTAGGTTTATCCTTTTCTATCCATCATCTACGCATATTTTAAACTAATCCAGCCTGTATTCCTGAGGGCTTCTGGAAAAGAGTACAGATTTTCATGAATGATATCTCTGTCATAAGCTTATGATTTGGAAATGTCTTACTGGTTCAGAAGGCAAAGAAGTCATGAAGGTTTGGTATAAAAGAGCTCAACTGTGCTGAAAGGCTCAGCAGTAGCAGCAGTATGATGCACACATGGTACTGCTATAAAACAAAGTTCTTCCTGGGTAAAGCGCTCAGAGACACTGAAAGTATTGTTTCAAATCCACATATTTTTCCTCATGCGTGCCTGGGCTCCTATGCCAATATTTTATATAACTGAAGGAAGTACTGAATATTCCCACTGGAAGACTGAAATTCTGGCTGACCCTGTGCTGGTGCACAAAAGCCACCCCAAGCCACATCACCTCTTTGTTACTCTGTCCAGACTCCAGCCTCTGCCCCATCTCTCCACAGTCCTAGAGTGCTATTGCCACCAGCGCTTCATCTATTTTCCAATGCCAGGGAAAAGGAAGGATTATATCCTTGAAATCCATCTGCTAAGGCAGTAGAGGGTATTTATTCAGCTCCCTATAAAGTGCAGTAGGGAGCCCAGTCTGGCAATTACTCTCAGGGCAACCGCAGAGGATTCTGGCCAAGGGACCACAAGGTTTCCTGGGACTTCCACTTCTGCGTGACCCATCTACAAATCCCTGTCACAAGCTGTTAGTTAAAACCACAATACAGGCATAAATAAAGGAGTGTCACATGATTAACTATGATTGAAATTGATAGGTGCTTTGCCTGAGCTAATAGCTAATGACTCTGGGATTCAGCACAAAAGACTGCATTTCACATACCACAATAGCAGAAGTGAATGGATACACTGTTTAACTTTCTGCAAACTATTCAACAGGCACAGACCTTGGATTGTTGCTTTTTTTTCCTATAGGCAGGACAAAAAGAGCAAGAAATCTCAAGCTTAATAAACTGAAACAATTAACAGACATACTTAATTAGCTTACTGACCAGCTGAATGACAGGTTGTTACAAATGAAGAGTGTTATCCCATGTAGCACTGGCTCACTAACAGGCATTGTCTCGTAAACAGAGGAGTGAAACTTAAATACTTCCAGACTTTCCAGAAGAACTGGTAAAGGATTTGTTTTGGCTTCAGCAGAACATTCTTCATAAGCAAGTAAAAATTACCCAGCTTTCTTCTATTTGAGTAATTAAAGCAATGTTTGGTGTTTCTGGTATCTGATACATGTTTAATCTTCTGATATTTCAGAGTATTGATCTTGCAAAGAAACTACTGCAAATGAAGCATTAATCCTGGAAATGAATCCACACCAATTTCTGACAGTCTATTTGTTTAAGAACTTCAGAAGCCAAACCATGAGCTTTAAGGAATTCCAGACAGTTATTTTATTTTACGAGATGGCATTTTAAAGACTATTCTAAAGAAAAGAGGTTTTAAAAGTGCTCTAAGAGAAAAGTACCAGTATGAAGCACAAAACTGTATCATTTCTGCCTAAAGAAGATAAATACTAAAGTTCATTCCATATAGCTGTCAAAAAAATGGAAAATACCTGAAATTTACCTCCACAGGAAATGTTTTCTTAAATCTGAAGTTCGACAGGGATGCTTATACAGTTGAATGAATAACTTCAACAGGCATATTACTGCTGTCATCACCTCCACACTACATACACTATGATTGTATTGCATGCAGTGTATCAATATGCTTGGTTAGGCATTAAGGGCTATCAACAAATCTTGCTGTTTTGCTTTCTAACTCAAAAACTTTGATGCATTTCTTTAATATTTCCCATCATGAAAAATTCATCAATTATCTAAGCCCAGTTTTTAAAAACTGTATGCATATTCTCAAAGTTAAATATCCCATCAGTGTATGCCCATGCCTGAATGAAGTACATGCTTAATGATCTGCAGTAAGAATCTTGACCATGATACAATGTTGATAATTTCTGACCTTTTCCAGCTGCCATCCATCGCTTGGCTTTATTTTGTATCGTATTAAGTCTGACAGCAGATGGAAATGTGTTGCTCAAATCAAAACAAATGTTTCCTGTAAAAAAACATTGCTGAAACAAAGTATTAAATAAACTATCTCCATAGAAATTTATCCCAGTTAAGATGTTGGTTAACTAGTATCTGTTGATCAAGGATGCTAAGCAGCATTTGAAACACATTTGAATGCATCTGTGAGAGTTCTGATTGCACTGAAAAATGGACAACCCTTGTAACTTTCAGAAGTCTTTCCTAGTGTTCATCATTAATATTATTTATTAAACCATTTAAATAATTTAAACCAATTCATCTATCAAAACATGCTTCTTTTGTCTGCTATAGATGTCATACTGTGATTTTCTTTAATATGATTTTCCAAAGTATCACTATAACCTACCTAATTTCACTTCACAATACCAAAACAACTCTAATTCAGGCATCCTTTTTAACAGAGCTGTGGCAAGTATGGACATTCTGCAGCACCTTTTAAAGCACAAAGCCTCACGCAGCAAACCACTGACAAGTGATGAATGGAACATATACCCCAACACAGCAACCTGGAACAGACTTGAATTTAAAATAGCACATCAAAAAGGGGGGATCAGAAGACACTGTTTCTGAAATTCTTGCAGAGATCATTTCAGAGAAGCAGTCCAGCTTCTCTCAGCAGTTACACAAGGAGGAATGAAACAAGCATAGGCTGACATGACTTCACAGCCAGCTCCTCTTCTGGACATTTTGCCACATGCTCCTTTCATCAAGGTAAGTAACTTCAGTATCTGTCTCTCTGTAGAATTACAATGGGGTTTTTTTATTTTGTTTTTAAACTACAGATGCTAAGATCACTAGAAGTCTCCTTCAGTAAACCTCATATCCAAAAATACCTGCTGAAGAGAACAGCATTGCATGTGAATCTAGACAGAAAGAACCTGATTTAGACTATGTTTTTGCAATAGCAGGTTATCCAATTTCTTGCTCTTTTGCAAAAAAACACCTTTCTTTTTTACATTGAAGCAAAGAGACCCAAACAACATTGAGGAAGAACCCCCCCTTTTTTTTAAGCAATAATACTGCAATGCAGTAACCATAGGAAAACACATGAATATACTTAGTAAACACTTCGAAGTGATCTTAAGTGGTGAAAAAAGCAGTGCTACATTATCTTTATAAGTATTTTCACAGACAGTAGGCAAGTGCATTTTTTTCTTGATTTAAATGCAAAGAAATTATATGCAAAATCACCAGGACTCAAGAATATCAACACGACCTTTACTAGGTACACCACTGACGCTGTAGAAGTATTTTGGGAAGTAACAAGATACCCCATGTCATAATAAAGGCATTTTTATTAGAATAAGAATTAAAATCATCTGAAGATGAGGAATTAAAGAAGAGAAACAAAATCTTCCTTATTTGCTTGCTTTTTAAATAGGACTCAGTGAATCAGTGGTCTAAGATGACCAACTCCCTGAATTTCAGAAATAAAGGACTATATTGCTAAAAAATTTTACACGACACTACACCCAACCTCCAGCTTTTGAAGGCACCATTATAGGGTGCTCTCTAGATATTTACTGCTCTCCATTTTAATTGGGATTTTTGACCTACTGCTTCCATCACGTCTGTTTCCCAACTTCAAGTCTCTATTTCCTCCACATCATTTTCTGTATAACAATGGCCAAGTTTAGGTAAAGGTTAGCTTCCTGTATCTTTATGTCAACAGCAAGTTTCTGGCCTGCAGCTTAATATGGCTTATGATATACCCTGCAAAAACCTTTGTGGTACTAGGAAAGAGTTTGATGAACCACAACTTTTGTGTGGGATGTATCATTGTGAGCTATTATGTAACATGACAAGCTGTCCTGAAGCAATCAGCATTAACATCTCCCAGTGGAGAAATAATTGCTGAGTGTTCAACTCAGGGAAATGAGAGGCAGCCAGGAAAAGTGATTTGACTTGAGAACAAAACAGAACCATCCAACACACTATTTGCTTCCTACTATACCTTTTAAAAATTCAAATTGTAATGCTACTTCTGTAGTTATCATTCCACCTCACAGTGCTGAGGACACTTCAGAAAACAATTGCAATTAAACAACATATACATACATGTGTACATGCATTTCCAAAAATTTATGCCTTTATTTATCTATTCTTATTAAAACTAGGAAACTTCATTCCTCTTGCCCCTCTCGCTCTCCCTGTCCTTCTGAGCTGGTAGACTGACATCTTTCCATCACCTTTTACTAGCTTTGGTTACAGTCACTTATGATACTACAGACAGCTGAGAGAAGAGAAGGTCTGAAAGAATTCCTATGTCATTAATGAAAAGTGACTGCAGACCTGACAACACAACCAGATTATTCAACTATCTGTGCCATAATGCCCTCTGAACTTCAGTTCAAGGTGGCTGCAGTTGCTAACTTGAACAGTACGCACTTGCTTGGAAAGTCACTGCAGAAAACACACTCTCTTTTGGAAACTGAGTATTCTACTGTTTTTCAATGAGATACATTAAGGGAATTTAGATAAGGTGGGGCAAGGAAGAATGTGCTGGGAGATGAAAAATATCCCACAGAAGATTATGAAAAAACCTCAGAGCACTAAAATCAAAGGACCTGTAACTGAAAAGCAGCTGAAATTCAGGGAAGATAAGGAGAGAAACATAGAATGGTAGAAGTTACACATGCACACACAATCACAAAAGAGATTCTGGTATAGTTTTAATCCTTTGCTTTTAGTGTGGAGAAAAAGTAAGTGCAGCAAAGCCCTAATCAACTTAGTTGACTTGTCCGCAAGAGGCCACACACAAATCCTTCCACCAATCTGCTCTACAGACAGTAAAGTCATCTTGGGATCCCAGGATATTTAATAACACACTTCTGAAGCCAAATCCACCCTGCAAAAAAATGTATAAACACTGATGATTGTTGAACTAAGTATGGGTATTAAAATTATCCAGCATCAACTCCAGGAAGGACTTGCAACACATCACTACTAACAGGGAATGCTCATTTTAGTATTGCATCTGGACAGAGAGAACCCACAGATGTAGCAAAGCAAATAGGAAAGAAATGGAAAAGCTAATTCTCTTAAGGAGATCTTTTAAGCAGCTAAAAAAATAAGTTGTCTTTCCCAGTTCAAGGCATATTTAACATAAAAATAAATAATAAGCAGTGACTGGCTGCAGGAAAAACAATAACATTTCAGATTCAAATTTGAAAGGTGAATGAGTCACTTAGATCTGTATTTATGGCAAGGTCTTAAATTAATGCTCTACAAAACATCATTCTACAACTCCAATTCTAAATTGAACCATCACTGTAACAGAATGCCCTGAAATCTGAATCCTCTTCTTCAAGATTGACACTGATCAATGAAATCTGCAAAAACTGAGAACATGCACTATTCTAAACTAGGAGGCACCACCCTTTCTTGAGACCACTGCAAAGACACATTTTTCCAGGGAAATATTGAAAAAAAAGTTAAAAAATTGGTGACTAAGCATTTAGTAGGATTCCAAGTCAAACATGAAGGTAATGCAAGCTTATTTTCCATTTTCTCCCCCTTTAAAAGGAGATAGGAGAGAAAACAGCACCCACTCCCAAGTGTAAAACCAAGGAATTAATTTTGTATCCCTTTATATATGAGTACAAAGAAATATAAAAAAATAATAAACAACTATTAATTATCACACTTATTTCCAGAGTTTTAGGATTGCACATTATGATGCCATGCCTCTTAGATTGCTCATTTTTAGGAAATGGAAAGAAATGGTTGTTTGACACAGGCCCTGTTTCATTTTTCATGTAAAATCCATAAACTTCCATTTGACCATGTGCCTCAACACTTGCTGAAATAAAATGAAGGTTTTACTCTGCTTGAAACAGACAAGCACAAAGACATCACGAGTGTAAATTAACACCGTAGATCCCAAATCAATCATCTGGCAATTAATAAAGTCTAGCCTTTAATCTTATGCAAACTTAACTCTGGTCTTCTAAAATAATTCTTGGTGTGCAATGACATTTAAATTAACTTCTTCCATTGCATTTTTTAGAACTAATTACTTTTAAGCATCCTCAAGTCAACTCGTTCGAGATGGCAGGTGACTGAGACTAAGGAACTTTGATTTCAAGTTCAACATTCTGCCCATGGCAGGGGACGCATTCAGTACCTTAGGATCTGACAACTATGTCACCTTCAGCCTGCTTCTGACTGCATCCTACTTCTGCTCCTCTCTGTTCCCATTACTGATCCTTTCCAAACTCCTTGCCCATCTGTGAGGAAGGGAGTGAGGTCTCTTCCCTGTTTTTTTGGGAGGGGAAGGCAGGGGTTGCACACTTGTAAGTTTAAGAGCGTTTAAAAAAATTCACTGACAGCTGGAAGAAACAGCCAGAAGAAACACTTGTAAAGGGCATTCTGCTCCAGTCCCACATCTCAGGAATGATGGGTGATGTCTCTTTGAGGGGAAGGCATGCTACGTGCCAGAGAAATCTTTGAATAATTTTGCTCCCAACCTCTAACAAGCATTTGTGAAATATACTGGAAACACATACAATATTTGATGTTTGAAAATTGGCTAAATTTGGGTACATATTACTGGAAGGACCAAAAGCAAAGCAACCTTTGTGATAAATTTAAAATTCACATCTTCAATGATAGAATCATAAAGTATTTTTTAGCCTGAAAAACAACATACTTATTCTCTAACATTACCTCCCAAAATGATTGATTTTTCCTGAAATCTCACACATTATTTCAGTCTGAGGCATGCATTCACCTCAAAGACATTTGATCTGAAAAGCCAAATTTCAAAAAGGTAATAAGCAATAACAGGATTGTATTGGCTTCTCAACAACCTTTTCACATACCCTTATCAGATCTCACTCTCTACATATATATATATATATGCAAATATAAAAACATGTGTTGCTATTAAAATGCTTTCAGGGTTGAAAGAAGATACACAATTTTGAACAGTCATATGAAAAACGTGATGTCAACATACTATTTTTAAGTGAACTAAGGTTTTAATGTTCTAGTGAACACTCAGTTGGCTTTCATAATTTCTCTACCCCATTCAGTGGTCACATTCCAACAGATTCAAAACATTAGCCTAAAATACAGTAAAAAATATAAAGTTGTTGAATAGAAATTTCCATGAGAGAAAGAAAAAGCTATGGATAAAATAACTGAAACCAAAATATCAGGGACACAAGTCCACAGAATATAAAGACATTAGCTTGAAGGAGAAAGAGGTTCAGAAAAATGTTACTTAATAAAAATGTTACATTGTCAAAATAATTTTCTTGCAGAAAAGAATGTCAAATGTGTCCTTCCCCTGCAATTGTTGAATTTTTAAATATTTTTTTCCACGCATTTATAATAGAGCTTTAAAGCTACCAGTCTCACAAGGCTTAGCAAATGTTTCTTACCTGTGTCCCAACAGTCTCCTGAAAGCAGCGCCCAAGCTGAGTTTTAACTGAAACAGGAAACATATGAGGAATAGGTTGTTGATTTGTGTAAGCTGTCTGTCCTTTCTGGGTCTTCTGATACGGAAGACCTTGGTAAGAGACCTGTGGATGTACTGGCTGAGGTACTTTCGCTTTTTGTCCTGTTGATGTGCTGTCAATCCTTGACACTTGATGGATCTGAACTGAGGCTTCAGGGGGATGTTTCACATGGATATTCACTATGTTAGGAGGGAACTTCACTAAAATAATTGAAGGAAAAACACATAAGAGAAATTGGTAATAAAATATGTGAAGAAGGTATTTTAGGCACCTCTAAGACATTTCTTTTTTTGTACATCAGAATTTTTACAGAGTGCCTTGATGTGACTGAAATATAAATGAAGCCCAAATCTGGGGGTTAGAGGGAAGGCTTGAAGAACACATAGAAGTCTCATTAACAAAGCAAGAAAATGAAAAATCTTCATGGAGGAAAGAACAACATTATAGGATTGTAAAGACTGCTAGATAAATATGGATGTCCAAATTGGCTGGTATGACATTAATATTTGTGGTCATACTGTGTAATAAGAATCCCATTCAAATTCCAGAATTCCTACTCTACTAGGTTATTTTTGGATATATAGTAAGCTTTATTTTCTTTTTCAGATCCATCATCTTTCTCTGGAACACAGAAAAAGCTTCAGATTTCATCCCTTCACCTTTATATACCTGCCAAGTCTCAAGTTCACCCCTGCAAGAGTTGCCAGCATCTCAACCATCTAAAATCACCACTCCCTTTGCTGAACTTTGAATTCAGGGTTTGGCAGATAAAGGAGGAGGAAATGATTTTCAGACACTTCCGTTTTTAAATATGGTTGTAGTTTCAAGTCTGGGTATGTAGACTGAGACTCTCCAGTCAATGCAATCTGCACAGAACTGCTTGTGACCCTTAAGCCTCTCTTCACTGGAACACAAAATGCCCTTTAAAGTAAATGAAATTATTATTGGAGTGGGCAGGGAGGAGAGGTGTGTAACAAGCTGTGTAGTTTGTAAGCTGCATAACTAAGTTCCCATTTCCTGTGTCTGGCTGGGCCTCTCTCATCAGTGAGTACTGCACAGGCTACTTGAGGCCAGACAATCCATCAGAGGCAGCACCCTTTCCAAACATCAAGAACCAAAAAATAAAATTTGACACAGCTTTCTCTATAACGCACACTGGATTGTTGAGTCTTCTGGATTATCTCCTTGTCTCCTGAAGTTTGAACTGTTCTTTGGAACTTGATTAGGTATTTTCAGCTCCACTCCTCAGGAAGCATATGTCATTTACTGGAGCTACTTTAAAATTATAATATTTTGGAGAAAGTGCTTTTGGTTTTTGACATTATTTTTATTTCTCTAGGCACATTATCAGTATTAATTGGTCTCATATAGAAATTCCTTAAAAGAAACAGACTTATTTTTATACTGACCGTTTTTGTTTCACTTATGAAAACTGTCAGCATACTCAGACAGAAGCATCAGGAATAAGATGGTAGAAAGTCAGCAAAATATGGCTGCAGGGTAAAGATCTTGCCTGTAGCTGAAAACAACCCACAAGCAAAATGTATGCTACATGAGGTCTGCTAGAGGCAAACCCATAGGGGAACACTTCCATGTTACAAGTGGAAGCAGCAAGGTCCCTTTCAGGCTGTTAGACTGGGTTTGGAGGGCAAGACAAGACAGCCTAGTCTGTCTGTAAAAAGAACAAAACTCGCCCCAACATTTTTATGTATGAAGAGGGATCCCTTCAACTAGTTTCTCTACCTGCTAAATCTAAAAAATACATTAGTCCTCAAATTACCGAATTTCTCTGCTTTAGTGTCTCAAGCCATCCAGAGATGTTCAGATGCTGAAAACATCAAATTTAGTTAGGCTGGGTTCTCCCATGCAGTATTATTATTACAATCCTCTCCAGGTCTTGGATTACTGCCTAGATGTGCTCATCTTTATTTCTGCCACCCATTTCAGGATGAATTGCTTTATTCTTTCCTTTAAAGAAATAAAATATTTGTCTCTCAACAATCCAACAACCTCATTTGGATATGTAAAGAGAAGAAAAGGCATTGTGAGTGCTAATGATTCCTATGAGCATTTGAAGGTCAGGAAAAAAGTATTCAAGAGGTCAGACTCTCTAGCAATGAGAAACCTATTGTGCATTTTAGGAAAGAATCTGAAGAATAACCATGTCTTAAAAATTTAGGGGTTGTAGTCCACTGTATTGTCTAAAATTATTTCATTTGGAATTACATAGGCAGAGAAATAAATTGATGCTCTGCTAAATATTTAGGTAATTTTTAGATAATGTTTTCTTCTTGGGATAGAGGAGATACTCAAAAGCACTTATAAAACATTGCATTTCCAGGATACTGTCAACAGTTCCTTAACAGCTATGTCCCTCTCTGAATACAGAATTATTACCTTAGATTATATTTATCACTAATATATTTTAGCAAAGTTATTCAGAAACTATTTGCCAGTAACTGAGCCTCCTCATACCTTTCCCTATGTATTTTCTTTTTATTCAGCCATACTGACCTTGGAGAGGTAATTTTAAAATGACCCTTGACCAAAAACCAATCCAGCAATTCAAACAAGCCAACAAAATTCACATTAGGTGAGTTGCAGGGGTCACTTTATATGGACAAGATCTCACACAGATAATATCCTACCTAAACCCATAGGACACATAAGAAATGAATTCAACACTTCTCTTCAAAGCCATGAGAAGTTTTTACCTCACAACAAAAGTATTAGAGGAAACAATAATCTGAAGCTGAATGAACTTTCTTTGACTGGGAAAATTTGATTAACATCACAGGTTTCCTTTTTTTTTATCCTCTGTCCTCTTCACAGCATTAGCAATAGGAAGACCCTAGGGGTTTGGGTGTAGGTTGGTTATTTTGTGGGTTGTTTCTTTGTTGTTGTTCTGTTTGTTTGCTTTTTAATATTATTATTTGATCTGGAAGGAATGTTCTATTTAAGTGGATCATATCATGGCTTATCTACACTAAGAAGTTCACCACAAAATTAACTTATAAGACTCTACCAAATCATGTAAGATAAACATAGCTTGCATTTTTAGTTTTACATTAGATTTAAAATTTTTAAATGTTGAAAAGCATGGTCTCTTCCTTCCACTAGTAACCATGGAATCACTTGCAACTCTCTGTCTAGGTATACTGCAATTTATGGACTCCGTTGAACCGCAATCATTGTCTTTTTGAACAGGCCTACACTTCTGGAAGAAACCCCTTGCATTATCCCTTGACTCTGCAATTTGCATTAAATTCTACCATAAAGCAAAGTAAATTTACCTACAAACTCTTTTCAATAACACTGTTATTTCTTATTATTTAAGTCATTAAGCAAAATATATTCCAGACATTCTGGTGAGCTCATGATTCAAGCTGTGGTGTCAGTATTTGAGATCTATAAATGCAGCACTATTGTTACTGGTTGAATACCCAAAATAATTTCTTAAAACCAACAAGTTAAAAACATCTATCAAGAAAGAAGTTACCTTTCGCACCTTGCTGTCCAGACATTGTCAGTGGTAAAGTATGAGTAGAGTGGACAACTTGTGATCCTACAGCCTTGTTCACCTGTTGTGAGTGATGGTAGAGTTTTGGAGAATTGGCAGTCTGCTGCACAGGAATCTGACAGAGTTTACCAGTGTAATTTGGAGGGCACTGGCATTTATCTCTAGAACTACACTGGCCTCCATTCATGCATGGAAGGTGGCAAATAACTGAAACGAAAACAGAAATAAAAATTTTGTTAATGACTTTAGCTTTAGTATTATCTGGCCACATATCACACACAAGTTGAAGAGGAAAGGAATAGGGCTGGAGAGCTTAATTCTTCATTCAGAAATCTGAAGAACAACCATCCATCTGACATGCACTTTTAACTGCCTTGTGGTAGAACCACTTCCCTTCCCCTCCCTGTCATCTCTCACCTCTGTCTTGTTCACATCTTCTCTCCATGACAAACAGAGAAAGCAGTTCTTCCCTTAGACATCCCAACTATTTTATTTCATGATGCTATAAAGCAAGACACTAAACTAATATGGTGTCTGGCTACATCTCTTATTCACCCTTTAGTACAGATATTCTTATTTGTCAGCCTCCTGTTTCCAAAAATCCTGGACTACTTACCCTTTCCTGGAAGTCTGCAAAAAAACTCACCCGAGAATAGAAAGTACTGGGGACAAATTTTCCATTTTTTTCTTTAAGCCTTGGTTGTTCTCTAGAAACTACTTCTTGCAAGGGATCTAGATTTTTGCTTAACACTTATTTCTCAGATAAAATAAGCTAATTTGTATCCACTCATGAAGATCACAAAAATATCAAGAGATTCTACTGAAATTATTTCATAGACAAACTGCAAAATATTAAAACCTTGTAACTTCAATAAAAAGACAAGAGTAATTATTTCTGTGCCAGCTAGCACTTGCACATTTACAGCAATAAAACTTATCAGATGAAACACGAGAAGTTTCAACATCAAATGAAAAATATTTCTCAACTCAGAGATATATGCAGCAATAGACATAGTTCAGCATTTTCCAGAAAGATAATGCAGCTCTATAATCAATCACAATGTAAATGAGCTGTCAGAATTTTCAAGAACTAAATAATGTGAAAACAAGAGGAAAAATACCACAAGTTTTTGTTCAAGACAAACAAAGTCATTTTTGTCAGGAACCAATAGTATTGAGAAACAGAGTTCAGTATCCATTTGTCAGATTTAAGATAAGATCCTGACTTTAAAAAATAAGAACCTTTACAGTAATCATGGCATTTTGCTTGCTTCGTATTGTTTGGTCTGTAAGGAATTACAATAAAAATGACAAACTGTAGATAATCCAAGGTAATTAAGAACCTAGTGCTCATTATTCCAATTGCTGTGACCTCTGGATAACCACATGCTATTACTATTATGAATACCATAGAAGGCTAGTGTTGGAAAAAGAACCTGTGTGTTGTGCGCAGCAAGAAGACAAAGTAAAACACTCAGCAGCCCAAGGAGTTCTAACCCAGCTGCCTAATTCCCTTGGCCCAGGAAACAGCACACTCAGCCCAGCTCATCACAGAGCACCCTCACACTGCCTGGACAGCCTCTGGAATGCCAATGCCTGATTGCCAGATAGGTCCACACACAATGCAAACTGCCAGAATTGTTTTTTCACTGTGCTCTGCAAAAGTGTATTTAATATTTTTCTTGTCTCATCTTATATTTACATTTAATATAAACTGACTGAAAGTACTTCAAGCTGTAGCGTTGTGCTAATGGTCCTAGTCAACCTTGGAAGGCTACCCACGACAGGACAAGCCTTATGTTTTGGGTCCCAACCCCTGTTGGGACTTCATCTGAATATATAAAAGACATCCTTACAGAACTGCTGTTACTTCAGGGCAAAATGAAGGGGGATTGACCACAGCAGTAACTAAAGCATGACACAGAGAGACACTTCTCTCCCTCTGGTGCCATTTCTTCCCGAGGAGCCACAAACAAGCAGCTGCACTGTAATAGAGACAACATACAAAGAATTTTAGTGCTTTTAAAGATGTGCCTGAACAAGGTTGAACACCAAGGTGGTGTTTTTGCAAAGTAAAATCCAACCATGAAACAGTGTGCAATGGCATTAAGGGGGGAGCAGTCTGGTGTTTGAAAGAAGTACAGTGAAACAAAGGGAAACAAAAATAGGTCCACCGTGGAATTGCTTGAGTGCAAGATGTCTGCTCCATAGATTTTCTTCCTCCTCTCTCCACAGTCAAGGCAACAAGCTAACATACAAAATCCACCTTTTAGACAACATAAATATATCCAGAATTTCCACTCAAATAAATTAATTTCTTCTGTGCTACTGTTCTTATAAAGCAATTGACATCTAGAAGGCCAAGTATCTCTGAACCACCACAGACTCTTCACATGTTCCTCTCCTGCAAGAATCTTAGTGGGTAATGAATGAATAGACACACGAAAAGCTTTGTTTCTGAGCAAAAAGTTTCTGCTAAAAATACTGGGAAGGAAGATGCCAGCAGTAGAGTTGGTTAGTGTTCCTTCTCATAACTGTTTGCTTTGGATATTCACACAAATAATTTGGAAAATAATTGTAAAGAAATGACACTAAAAGGTCTAGTATTAGGTAAATAATTAAGAATATTTAATGCCGCAGTATTTAAACATAACAGAAAATAAATACTCCAAGCTTCCTACATCATCATGTAGTGCAAATCACTCGGTTAACTGATACTGATCTACATCTCCAGCCTAAGGTATGAGAAAGGAAGTTTAAGTGAAAATATATTAAATCCATTCTGAGAATATAAAGTTCTGTAATAAAAATTCGGAATTCTGAAATTATATGATTGTAAGTTGAAATCAGCCATGCAAAAACAAATAGTATGTAATCTCCAGGCTAAACTGAAAACTACAATCCCAAACAGCAAGTATTATGAGAACCTAAAAAAAAAAAGCCTCAAAACAAGAGACCAAATAAAAACCCACACCACATTGAAATAAAATCTCTGATTATTTTAAACAAGTGTAAGCAGCCCACACTCTTGTTGGATTATTTCCTCAGGTAGTTTATAGCTACAAGAAGGGGCTGCACTTAGTTAAGACACTGGTGCTGGAAATCGCAAGCACATAGCTTCACCAGAACTGGAACTACACACAGACCATTTGAGAAAAGTGAGCTGGAGGAACATAAACCTTCAAAAGGCAGAGGACAGAACCACTGCTTTTCCTGGACATGGCTCTGGGAATCTCATTAATTTAATGAAGACCAAAGAGCCCCGGGGAAAGGACCACTTAAGACAGAAACAGGACATACACCCAGGGTATGTTTGAATAGCTTAACCTCTCCTGTAAGTTTTTCCCTTTGTTTTGTCTTGTCAGTGAGGCTAAAGAACCTAAACAGAATGGCAGAATACTGCCAGAGGCACAGGGGACATTCCTGACAAAAACCAGACCCGTGGTTTTTTTGAGAGATCCTTTGAAGATGTTGGGTTTGCACGTAAGTTCTCAACTGGCATTCAGAAAAAGGTTACACTGAAGCCCGATTCTCACCGGGCTGTTACCATTTCCTCTGAAAAGAAAAAAAAATTAGAAGAAATAAAAGCATCCATTATAGAGTGAAGCCCTCTAGCTCAGATCTTAATAAAAATGTGAAGATAGGTCTGCGTAAGATAAGAAGATATTTCAGTTCATATGTGGGTATCTCACAAACAAAGCAAAGGAAGTATTAATAGATCTAAGAAAGGCAACAATTTCCTCGCTCACATCTACGGTAAGCTAAATTTCTCAATGGTTTCTTAAGGAACAGCCAACATATGATTGAACAAGCTTAATTACTTTTTACTATAAATGAACATAAATCCCTTAGAAATGTGGAGACAAGTGTAAGAAAATACAAACACTTTAAGTATTCTTCCCATCCTTGGGCATTTAATTGGTAATAGCAAGCTTTGATTCCTCTGGCATCCAAAAGCCTTAACTCCTCTCAGTCTGGCAAAGCTTGCCGGGTATCACTGTTTGAAACCAGCCAAGCACAGAAGGTGCATCAAGATGCCCACACAGGGAGTTTCTGAACAGCTCAGTGCATAGAAAAAGAACACTTGCAAGAAGAATTCCAATAAAGCTGCCCCAGCTATGGGTTGGAAACACTAGTACAGGGCATGAAATCATCAACAAAAAAGCTAGGAAACCACTGATAAATACAGTTTGTTCATGTAATTACATAATCTAATTTGTTTTCAATACTCAAACAACCTCGAACAGCTCCAGATAAACTAATTTAGTCAAGTCCAAATGTTTTTATTTAATCAAAACAATGTGTAACAAGACAAATTCCAAGCACCTAAATCCTCCTAATCCTTAAAAAATAGCCCATGCTTACCCAAACAAGCCCTTAGGATGGAAGGAAACTCCCTTCCTGTAACCAGTGTTAGAGAAAATGAAGATGGGTTTTGAAATGTTCCTCATCAGACTCTCCAAATTCCTTTTCTTTTTCACCTCAGGGAACATGAGTTTCCCTCACCACTCTTTGCCTTTTCTACTCACATGCTATCAACAATTCAGGCGTAAGCACTGTCCAATCACACCAAGAGGCTCGCCAAGGAAAACCTTGAACTGCTCATTTAGATTACAGTATTTCCACTGGATGCATCACAAAGAGCAGATTAATTTTGTCTCCAAGTACTGTAGTTCTCCAGCATTACTACATGCCCCCCAGCTGTTTGGGCATCTTTCACCCACCCTGTTACTAAGCACACAAAGCACAGGGCTTCACTGTATGCAGACCTAGCGAACACAAATTGTCACATTGCCATATGCAACATTCTTACCATACAGTGCTCTGAAACACCACAAGTTTTAGGCAAAAGTTGAAACCCAGAGGTGCCACATATGGATCTGCACGACTGCTCTAAATTTATTTCTACTTTCTAATTGCAGAAACTCTTACAGTAACTCATGAAAGGCACAGAGGTGTGAACTACAATAGTGATGCTATCCCTCTGCTTTGGACTCTTCCATATATTTTTTCCCTTTTATTCTTAACTTGTGGTACCTCAACTTTCTAACTAATTCATCCTAGACTCTTTTCTCTTCAGATTTCTGGTTGTAATGCACAGGTGTTACGTAAAGAAGTTGCAAGCTAAAAAATAAATTAGTAATTTGATTACTTTATTAGCATTCAGGTGATCTTGATATCAAAAACTTGTGCTTCAGGACACAAAGGGAGAAAAGAAAACCTTTAAGTGGCCTTAAAAGTGTAGTATCTCTGCATTCATCTCTGAATTTATCCTAGTGTTTGTATTCTGAGAACTTTTAATATAAACATTCCATTGCAACAACAAAAAGCAACTTTAAGAAGCTGATCTGATAGCAAGAGCTCCAGCAACCAGATGTAAGAATGATTTTTTTCTGCTCTGAAAACATTGAAACACCTCTGTAACAACACTGAAAATGGTGAAATGATGCCCTGCCCCTGTGACTGGCCTAGTTACATGACCATGATACTGAAGGCACTTGAGATGTTTCTTCTGGAAAGAGGTAAAATCTGCAACACCTCAGGGAAAAATTCTGAACAGGAACCTAGCTCAAACCTAATTGTATGATAAAAAAATACATAGGTACTAAACTGGGCTCTCAACTATTACAAATTACTGACTTCATTAGAATTTGCCTTATATTTTTAAACTCTTATTACCAAGGGATGTTTTTAAAAAGTAATGCACTCCCATTTGGGAACAGGATCATAAAAACTGCTATTTAACCAGATAAGCAAACCAAATTACTGCCAAAATAAACAAGCTTTGGGGTGTTATTCCAGTCTGGATCAGGCATGTTTTTTAGAGCTAATGGAGGCTACATTGTCAACTATGGAACATCCTGATACTGAAATTTGGGCAGCAAGTTCAGATCATAAAGAATAAGGCTGCAATATGTTATAGAGAAATATACATTTTGCATGAGCAGCATGATCATCAAGACATCCAGAATGAAGATGCACTAGATAATTTCACTGTACTACTCATCTGACTTCCTCAGTTTTAAACTCACTACTTTAAAACAGCTTTAAAACTACTTTAAAACAGAAGAAAAGTTGGAAATTGACAACTTGAAGACACATACATGAAGTCAACCAAGAGACACCCAGTATGTCCCCAAGTATTTCATTCATCTCTCATTGTGGGTCCCAAAGGGATGGGAGTTTCACTGGCCCTGTATCATATCTTTCCAAATTCACGTGATAAGCCACGTATCCTCAGACATGTCAAATGCAACACAGGGCTGTTGTGTAGGTGCCTGACATGATCATCATCTGACCTACAGCCATCAATTAAACTCTTATTGTTACAATCTGGAAAGGACAGCATGGATGAAAAATAGTCTTAGAATACTCAAATGCTATCAGAAAAATACAATGTATGCTGCGGCACAGAAAATAGCCTAAAGTTGTGCTTACTCAATATAGAAAGGGTATAGCAAAAATTATGGTAGTTGCAAAATGATTGACAGGAGGATCCTTGGTAACAGGCATGATGCTTAGTCAATCTTTGCTAACTCTCCTTCTAATATTCTCAGTATCTGAGATGATTCAGACACTGTTTTGGGAGGCAAGGAGACAGACTGCTAAGGAGTCATCCAAGTCACTCCTACAATGATCATAGGTGGCAAATTTTTTGACTTTATTAGTCATCACCCTGATATACTGACTATATCACAACAGTTAGGCTTAAACTCAGTATACTAAGAAAAACAAAAACCCACCAGTTACTGTTTATCAGGAATTAATGCCTTACAAATGGCCAGGGTCAGACCTTTGACAAATGATGCCAACATGTACAAAAAAGCTACTCCGGGTATTTCTTTGGTTTTCTAGTGCATTGATACTTATTTTTCTCAGAAATAAAATAACTAGGAAAAGATGGCTTTGAGAGGGTAACAAATTAGTATCCTTGCTTAAAACAAGAGTGCTGCATTGTAAAAACTTTATAGGTATCAATTTAAGCAGTCCTGAATAACTTCTTCGTTGCCATCGTCAAAGTAGGAATACTGACACCAAGGTGCAAAGTGCCAGATGAAAACTACCCTACCTCTGCTCCCAGGGTTTTTAAGACTTAGCCTTCTGTATAGTGTTTTGTGTGCCTGAGCATGACTAATAATAACATGTATTAGTTAGTGTTGTTGAAACATACTCATTTTCAATAGAACAAGAGTTCAACAGAAGGACAGGTAACAACAAACAGCAAGCATCTTTCCAGACTATACTGTTCCCTTCAGGTGCCAGCTGAACAGCCCTACCCACCTTCAAGGACAACAGGATTAATGACTAATTTGACCTTAATGACACTAGGCTGTCATTGCCCTATCCACTGTTAGAATCTGAAGAAGTCAGTGAACTGATTCCCTGCTCTGACACCTATTATCCTATTAGGCTATCTTCAAAAAAACACACTGGATTCTTGCATTACTGGAGTAACAGCCAGTAGCATAAAGCAGAGAAAAGAGCTCCTCCCCGATATCTAACTGCTTGATTACCATCAGACAAAACAGCAACATGCTCTGAGAAACACTGGGCATACTTGTGTTACACAAAGGCTCTGAAGACCACAGAAGTAATAAAGCTGACACTGGCCAGGGACATCAGCATCCTTACAATTTCTGGCAACTGAAAAATAGATATTTAAGCTGATTTGCTGGCTTCAGCTGGGGGAGAGTTAATTTTCTTCACAGTGGCTGGTACAGAGCTGTGTTTTGGGTCTGTGCTGACCACAGTGTCGATAATATAGAGATGTTGTTATTGCTGAACAGAGTTTACATAGAGCCAAGGCCTTTTCTTCTTTGTGCACTTCCACACTGGCAAAGAGACAGGGGACACACAGGATATTCAAAGGAGACAGAGCCAGGACTAGTGACCCTAAATGACCAAAGGGATATTCTGGACCATACGACATCCTGCTCAGTACAAAAAGCTGGGGGGAAGGAGGAGGAAGGGAGGGACATTCAGAATGATGGTATGTCTTCCCAAGTCACTGTTACATGTGATGAGACCCTGCTCTCTTGGGAATGGCTGAACACCTGCCTGTCCATGGGAAGCAGTGAATTAATTCCTAGTTTTACTTTGCTTGTATACATGCATGGCTTTCTGCTTTCTCTATTAAAGTTCTTTATCTCAACTCAAAGAGTTTTCCAGCTTTTATCCACGATTCTCTCTCCAGTCCTGCTGATGAAGAAGCGAGTGGCTGTGTGGTAGTTGGTTGCTGGCTGGAGTTAAGCCACAACAGCGGAGATTTATTCCCATTTGACCTTTTGTGCCTTCCTGAGCCACACAAGTTAGGAGTGCTGTTATTTGAGGTTTCCTGGTCTGTCAGTGAAGACAGGCTGGCCCAGCAGGTCAGTAAGGACATCCACAGGCCAACTTGCCATATGGGTACATCTCATCACCCACTCACAAATACATCCTCAACTGAGGTATCTCGGTATGGTGTGGTGAGCCAGATAAGCCCCCAAACTTAGATCTAAATGGTCTACAAACACTGATCTACTGCATCCCACCATGCCACAAGACATCCTTTAATAACAAAATTATGTTTAAAACAGAAGAAAAGCCACAGAATCCATAGTCATTACAAAAATTTCCAAACATCAGGAGACTGGTCTCTGATTACTGTAGCGTTACCACAGCACTCATTTTGGTATAAAAACATCTACAAGAAGAATAAAATAAGAACAGACTCTTTAAAGTGGATATTCATTAGCATACAAATAACAGCTCATAATCCAGGCATTCATGGAAGAGTTAAACAGGAAAAATCTAGGCTATGATTTTCTGGCACTGGCTACATCACAAGAAATTGGAAAGTTTTCTAGGGAGTTGACCTTGCAGCAGTGACACAATGTGAGAATGGGATGGATAGTGTTCAGAGTTTGAGTAATAAATTAGGTCATGAGAGACCAGTGAAAAGCTAGAGACTCAAATCCTGGAGTTCTGAGAAAGGAGAAGAGTCAGTGCTAGTGAATAGGAAGGATAAAGGTTACTCTGCAGAGAATGTAGAGTTGAAAATTCATTAAAAAAATACACAACTTCACTACTCACTGTGGTTCTTATAATCATAATAGATTTATAAATTGTTGCACAAGCTGTGTAAACCTAAAAATCAATGCTCTACCTGGTCATCTCCAGTTCCAAGCAACTTAACCATGCACCAAATTCCCCTGAGCTGTGTACAACCTCACTGACAAGCTTCACACCACAATGTTGTACCCAACCTTGTGAGCTGAAATACATACAAGCACGAAAAAATCCCTTTTCCTGCTGGTCAACAGAATTTCTGTGTAACTCTGGTTAGACAGAAGATGTTCTAGCACCTACATTTGTAGCATCTAACATAACAGACTGAATTTAATACATTCAAACAATAAATAAGAGAGACGCAATGGACACATTAACTGCAGAAAGGTAGTACTACAGCTTATGTTATGAACTGGTCTTCCCTGTTTACCTGTACCAGCAGTTTCCAAAGCAGGGTGTGCTCATCCCATCAGTGTGCCAGGAAGTGTACTGGGATGCAGGAAAGAACTATGTTTTGTACCATTTATAAATAAAATGAATGTTCAAAAGAGTTCACTTAGTCTTTTTCTCATCCATTTTTACTTTCTATTTTGTCTATGGCTTATAATGGACAATTAGATGATATATACAGTAGTAGGTGTATATAATTTATAAATATATACATATTGAAGAGAATGTTCAAAAATATTTTATTGATAGGAATGAGCAATCAAAAAAGTTTGTAGACCAATGCCCTATACATCCTATGGACAGAGGTAGACCCTCTCAGGGAGAAGTCAAAGAATTAATTTCTAAACTATAAGATGAATAGTTGCTAAAACTTCCCCTAAACTTGAACTATCTGAGTAATATCAAATACAAAAATCTGATTTAATAGCTCATCTTAACATCTTTAAATTAAACTGAAAATACAACCAAAATGAGAAATTAACAAGTTATTTGGATGAATAAAATACAGATGAGAAATATGCTGTTTGGGTTCTTAAAACTCAGTCCTCTTCCTGTGCAATCAGAAAACATCCAATTTTCCTTCTATTCATTGACTAGCATCCCTCAAGACTTCACAAAATGTTAGTGGGGAAAAGAAAAAAGAAAAAGAGTTTGCAGCTCCGATAGATTTCAGCTTGATTCACATTCATAAATCCCTGGTTGAAAGTTCATGATCCACCCTCTTGACAGGTTTTTATGGATATATAGAAAACTCACTGAAGCAAAGTGTGTACATAATGAAGACAAAGTTCATGCTCCAAAAGAAAAACCCAGGAGTCCCACTGCCTCCATGTCTCGACAAAAATAGCACTCTCAAGTACAGTGATACTCAAATCTAAGAGCTAATTACAGGTGGAACAGATAGATTAACACTGTACAGTCTACACAGACACAGAGACGAGAATTATTTGGAGCAGAATAAAAAAACAGAACAAACAGTAGAAAGGCTGAATGGGGAAAGACTGTGCTCAACAGAGCAGTGACAGCTGCTTACTTCCTTCTGACTGTGCTAAGCCCAGAAGGACATAGTAAATACAAACCCATTTGCTAAGAAATCTATTAATGGAAAGTGCCATATTTGAACATGTAGAGAAAATTTTCAGACTGTTTCTTCTATACTTGCATAATTTAGAGGCAATTTCTTTCTTAAGCCAAAGCTGGCATATACTTGATCTTCAGTGACGTATGTGCAAGGACATTTCATTTAGCAATGACACAGTCATAGCTGTACAAGGTAGTGTGTTTACGTGAATATGCAACAACGTAATCATTCAAATAAATGCACTCTTAGTTCTCTACATGCAGTACTTTGAGTCAGATGTACATAAATTAATCTGTATAAATTAAACCCATATACAGTAAAATAAAACATTGTGCATTTTAGCTTTGTGTTCTGTTTTGCTTTAACTTTGAGAGAAACATATTCCACGTGTCTTTGAATGGCTGCAGGTGTGGATTTTGTACCATTTCCATTTGTGGTTTTTCCTATGACTGCACACTCAAAACTGTGTTCTCTGTAATAGGTGGTTTGGGGAATACTTTGAGAGAAGATGGACTTCGGCTTCATGGTGATGGTCTGAAGTCTTTAAGGTGAGCAAGGGAGTGGAAATAAGTTGCTAACAGACTTAGGAGTTCAGCCTCATTAAAATAATCTGACTTAATCTCTCTTCTATAAATTAGCATCTGGCCTCCACTGGAATCTGAGGTAAAGATTTCAATTTTGAATAATTAGTTTAAGATTATGAAGAAAGGGCTCACAGATGCTACAAGTTCCACGGCAGAAACCAGAATTATTTGTTGATGACAAGTTCCAGTAAATACATGGGGGGGGGAAAGAAACCATTCTTTTTGAACAGATGTGGATATTAAAGCCAACAAAATCATTAAAATACAATTTTTCTTTGTAATTTGAGAACTGGAGGCCCATAATTGAAAATGCATTAAAACCCTGAGCTTTGCTAAGCCTATAGAATGGTACACTTTCATTACAGGACAGAATTGTAGTGCACTAGTATTTCAGATTAGAAAAGCCTATACTATATTACGTGGACTCTAAGTAAATTAATTCATTCCATTGTCAGCTCAGATTTATTTATAGAACAAAGGGAGATTGGAAAAAACAAATGTCTTTTGAATTGGTGGTCATAGTTGGTTCCTCCCAAATAATTTTGCATTGGCTCTTCAGGCTAGGAAATACCTTTTCCCTAGTATCTTCCATAAGGCAAAGAATAATTTATAGTAATAATCCCACCATTAATTATCATTATTTTGGCTACTCAGTTCACTGTCTCAGGAAAAATACTTGGCCTTCATTTTGCTACAGCTATTACAATCTTGCTGCATGAGTAGGTCTAGCATAGTCATCATTTGTACAGATTAAATTTCAAATTACCAGATAAAGCAGTGGATAAATCCTAATGTCCTTTTCCTTATTTTTTTTTTCTTGAGACACATACACTGACAGACTGACCAACTTTTTTGACTACTGTTGAAGTTGACTACTGTTGACTACTTTAAAAGTTTAAAACTTTAAAAGTTATTCTTTTAGCCAAGTTGTCCAAGAATTCTGAAATTTTCATGTGTCTATTGAAGGAAATAATATTTCATTTGGCAGCAAAAAAAAGCATAAACCAACAAAGCCTGACAAGGCACAAACTATAATTACTGCAAGAACAGTGGAAACAAAGCTTTTACCAAATAAGGCTACAAGGTAGCTACCACAGATAGTAAAAGGACAAAAGTGCTAATTCTAAAGGAATAATAAAGTTCTTGCATCACAGCTTCTTCATATTTGCAAGCTCAAGTGCAAAACACGAGGATATTTCAAAGTAACCTTCACTCTTACCCACAGAGAGTATTTCCTAAAAAACTCCTATGAATTGTCATATGCTGTTCTTGAGCTAAGTATTTATTCCAGAAATAAGCTTCTCTTCAATTAGGTTGTCTGATGGAAATCAAAGTTAAAAATAAATTATTAAAATAAAATCACTTCTCACTTATGTTACCAAAAGAAATTTTTAAAATCTCTGCATGACATGTGTTAGCAATTATTTTAAATCCTCCACACGTTTATCTGCTACGTCTCAGATGAAGCCACAGGAATAGTGTTTTGCTGGGGCAGAGCTACATAGGTCATACATGATGGGTTACCTACACAGGCTGACACTGTACCAAATAGCAAACATCACTTCAAAACAGAGTGGGAAGTGTCACTTCTATCATGCCATCTTTCTAGCAACTCTTACTAAACCCTGTAAAACAAAACAGTCAAATGTAAAGGGTAAAAAACTGAGCAGTGTGTACCTCAGAAGCTGCCAGCAGAGACTGTGACTGTAAATTTGCACAAATCTATACAAACATTTCCACAAGACATTGGTCTTTTATATGCCTTCACATGTCATCAAATTAGCTTTCCAATAGTATTTAAAACATGCCTTTTCACCAAAAAGATACTAGAAAATCCTCCTCAAATATCAGTCTTACAGTTCCTCTTCAGTGTAGCAGACATGTGCAGTTATGTATCATATGGTGCAAAGAACTGACAACTTTAATACCACATGGCAGCAGGAAAACACCAATCATTTCTCTTGGATTTTCTGTCATATGTAAACCACAGATAAAGGGAGCTGGCTGGCTTGCCAACAGGCTGGCTTGCGTGCAGGTAATTGCCATTTTTAACCAACACTACTCTTTGATAATGCCTGAAGTGCTTGAATAAAAAGCAATCCTAACTCCTACAACACTAACAGTAATTCATGATCACATAGGTCTGAATAAAATTCAGGAATTCTGTCAACATTTTGTAAAATAACTTCTTCAAATTTTCACAATTCTAAATAATTATGCTTACTAAACTCTTTCCTAGATAGGAAATTCTGTTTTAGAATAAAAATTACATAGGGGGTCTTCTTACTAAATTCCCTTTGAATACCCTATTGTTTTAAAATACATTGGTCAAATTTTCTTTCACTGCTTTCAATAGAAGACCAAATAAAATTTGAGCAAAATGCTTCTGCTACTTTTTGGAAGTTTCGTTCTATACGTAATTGGAAACTTCTGGACAACCTCAATTATCTAAAAACATTTACACAGAGTCAACACAGTAAAGCCAGAAAATTTTTTGATAGAAAATTCCAATATGAAAAGTGCCAAAATTCAAGAGGCAACATAATTTGAGCATTATTACAATAGAGGACAGAATATCCAGGTCACTGTGACGCATGCTGAAAGTTTCAGAATTTATGATTAAATATGAAGTACCAGATGCATTTTTACTAAAGACACCAGGTTCACCTGGAGGCTTTGAGGTGACCTCATAGCAGCCTTCCAGCATCTAAAGGGGGCCTGCAAGACAGCTGGAGAGGGACTTCTTACATGGTCACAGCCAGGACAAGGGGAAGTGGCTTTAAATTGAAAGAGGGTATTGAAAGATTTACATTAAATAGGGGAAGAAATTCTTTACTGTGAGGGTGGTGACACACTGGCACAGGTTGTCCAGAGAAGCTATGGATGCCCCATCTCTGGAAATGTTCAAGGCCAGGTTGGATGGAGCTTTGGGAAACCTGGTCTAGTGGAAGGAGTTCCTGCCCATGGCTGGGTGTTGGAAGGCTAAGATTTTAACCCAAACCCTTCCATAATTCTATGATTCTGTTTCCTTATTTGACACAGATACTGCCAAGTGCTCAGACACAAAATTTTTACAGAAAGATACGCACTTTCACTGACAACCATACAACTTTGACTTCTCATTTATAACAGTTTGAATGAATCACTTTAAATGAGATGCAGGGCTGAACAGTGAATATGAACCTAAGTATTGATTGACTGCTTCCTTTACTAAGTTCTGTCATTCCTGTTCAATGAATGAAGCATAGATCCCTTGGGGAAAAGCAGAATGTAAATCTAGAATTAAATATATACACACAACAGTGCGGGGGGAAAGGCATGAAAATATTAATTTGGGCATTTACTAATTCCTTATTGCTTCATTTTACAGTTACAAATTAGTCATTGTCCTCCCACTCCTTACAGGAAGAGAATTCATTTCAAAATTGGAATGTGGAATAATTTTGACTAGAAACAGGACACCTCACTGTGTAACTTCAACAGTGAAAGGGAAACCTCATGTGCTACTCTATTCCCACTCTTTCCTGTGCACACTTATCGACCCTGTTTTACAAGCCACAGCAGATATATCAGGACTGAAATATCATACAAACTGCACATGCTTCAATTCAACAGAATAATAAGATTCATCTATTCAGCAGAAGTTTCCACTCAGATTAAATACTTTCATTCTCCAAGCCAATGAAATGTTGGAGGTTGGCTAGTTTAACTGCAACACATCCCATTCACAAAATGAAACTGCAAAAACCCCAAAGTTTCACTGAGGCAGCCTGGCAATCAAAGAGGTCCTTCCTTTTACATACCAAGCTTTCAGCACCTTAAATTGCCGTGCTAGGAGCTATTCCTCACCACAGCCAAAAATCTCAGCTACCTGAAAAGCAGCATTCCCCCCAATCCGTCTCTTCTTGTGGGTTTTTGTTTTTAATGGCTTATCCATATTGTACAAAATTTTCAGGAAACAGGATTTGTTCCTTGCTTGGGCTTGCTGCTACTAACCTTCAGCTGAATTGACAAACTGAGCACATTTTAAGAACCTGAAATAATCCATGACAAAGTCAAAACAGCTGTAGTACAGGTATTGCAACTTATTCTCTCTGAAAATGCAGTGTTTACAAAGTTCAGCACAAAGTTGAAAAGTAACATTAATAATTACTCTAAATTTTAATTATTATTAGAAATAATCTATTATTAAGAACAAAGCAAACTAATGTCTAATTAATCTGTCATTCAAGAGCCCAGATTCAGTCTTGTGCACTAGAATGCTGCTCCTGCTACAGAAATGCATTTAAAACTTTTCCAAATAGGGCATGTGACTATTTTCGCTGGTTTTAGGAAGAATAAATATTTTTTAAAAAACATACAGAAAAAGTGCTGTTCACAGCCTAAAATATGTATTTCCTGACATGACATTCTGTTTCATGGCTGCATTTTAAATACCAAGTCATCTAAATAAGAATTTCCACACATTAACAGTAAGTAAAGAAGTTTAGAACAGGGACTTCAAAGCTAAAAGCACAAGTTAAACATAATTCAGCTGTTAAAAATATAACAAAAGTTAATGACCTTGAAAGACACAAATTACTTCTGCTTTATGTGCCAGGAGACATCAAGACAAGCCTAAGCTAGTGAGAGGCACTAGTTAAAGAACAGATACGAAAAATTATTTCAGCAGTCTATATTTTAAACTTTGACTCAAAAGCTTCTGAAAACTGTGCTTGGTGAAAGAACTCAATCTACAGGCACAGGAGTCCTCTTCTCTAGTTCTTAAGATGTTCATGTAGCATTTTTATTTTTAATTGGAGAGCCTTTAAGTGCTAGTTCAGACCTTCTTATTCTTCTGTGAAAATGACAATACCTAGAACTGTACTAAACACTTTTTGTCTTTTAAATCTAGTAAGGAAGATAGCTAACAGACAGGTGAAAAATCCTTACCCATGTGTAGCAACTTGCTTTTAGACACTTTTCAACATAAGACTCCCTTATCTTTCCATCAATTACTATTATAGGCTGCTTTTGTTAAATGTTTCTAGCAGCCCATTGTACCCAGAGCATCAGAGCTGCGTGGCCTGAGGCCAGGAAGGAAGGTGTGGAACACGTCCTCACAGGTCAATTTCCGCTCTCCAAGTTTTCAAGTATTTGAGAGGAGGTCATGTTACAGCACAGATTTACATAGCAGACAAATTGCACCACTGCCTGTTCTCGGCATTTCATAATTTCAATAGAAAAATTAGGTCAAATGAAAGGAGGGAAGAAGAACCCTATCCTTTCATGCTAGTCAGAAAATTAAATAAGAAACTTACGTAGCTGGTGTTCTTGCCAAAACATTGTTAAAAATCTGCACTGGCAGTTAAACAGAAATTAAAAGTATAAGATTTACCATTCCTTTACAAAATATTTTTTCTTTTTTTGTGCCTCCAAACAACCACAAGCCCCAAATTTGCTCTGTTCTGGTTTTAAAATACTGGCTTTATTAGCAGTCCAAAACATACACATATTTACAAACACACATACTATGAAAGAATGAGTTAGTAACTTCAAGGGCTTTCCCCCACAGTCTGACAGTCTAGCAGAAGTGTTAAAAGAGGGAACTGCTTTTTGTATCATCAGAAGAAAAGAAGAATAATTTCAAACGGCTTCCTCCCCCACCCTCAGAGCATGAAATACATTGCACTTGAAAAACAGCAATACTGGCCAGCCTCAGCACTGCCTGAATTCTATGTTTATTCTAGACAGAGACTAAAATTACAGTGTTCATATTTGGCATTCTTTAACTAGAAATTTGCAAAATTAATTTTTTTTCAGAAAATAACACTATGATATTTTGAGGATAACTACAAAATCACTCTCAAAGAGCAGTTCAGGGTAGCATAAAGTGAAACAACAAATTTAAAGTGTTTAGGCATACATCCATATACCTGTATATCTTAACTTACAAGGCAAATACTTGCACACAAATGCCTAGACAGTATGCAGTTAAAATATGCTAATCATTATGCTAGGTAGCTTTCAGGATTTGTTTCAACAGAGTCAAAGAGTTGTAGGGTTTAGTCTGACATACTGTTGATACTCTTACTGAGTAAGCAGAAAGAATAAACATTAACAAAGAAATTACTGGCTTCAATAACTTTAATTAGGCTTAACATTACTTCAGTTTCTAAAAATGCCAAATATGAGATCGGACTTACTTTCAGCAGTAAGAAAAGTTTTAAGCTGCTGCATATTTAAAAAGGATTGTAGTTTTAAGGAATTGCAGAATGGATTTTTGAAGACGGTCACTGTTAGCTGTTCACTAGGTTTTATGTGCATTTGATACAGGAAACAAAACTTTTTTTACAATCTGTCATTTTCCCTATTTACTAACACAAACTCTGAGGGAAGAATTTTACCGAAAGCTTCAGCTTAGCACGTTGCATCCCTGCAGCTGAAAACTCAGACGAAAAATATGGGAGCTTTTTTCCTCTGAACTTTTGGGAACATTTCCGAAGGGCTCCAGAAAGCTTGTCTAACATACAACGGTTCCTACTCAGCACAGCCCTCCAAACAAAGAGTAACAGATGCACAACTGGTATTAATAACAAAACATCTCCTCCCTCTGTTAGTCGGGAGAGGACAGCTAAGGACACACAGATTTTCAGGGTACTCACCTACTCGGAAGTTAGTGGCTGTCAGAGTGTCAGCAGCATGGCCGTTCTCACTGATGAGGGTGGTTGTATTTCCCTTCTCACAGTTGTTCTGACAGTTGCCTTTGGTACAAGTCACTTTGCAGATGCTGGGTGTAAAGACCACCTTGATGCGACCAGTGTGATTTCCCACTGTCAGTGGAGGCAAAGAAAAAAAGAAAAATAAACAGATCACTTTGGTATCCATTGATTTCCTTCAAAAAGTTTTTGGGAAAAAAAAAAAAAAGGCGCGGTGGGGGGAAGGCGACAGGTCTACAGGAGGAGGGCAGTCTGCAGTGCTCTCTCTCATAGATCTCCAGTGGTGTCTCTGAAACAGGAGTAGGAAGCTTAGCAAACAGAACTCCGGGATCCGCTCCAAAACCACATTTAAAGTCAAGTCACTGGAGTGGGATTAGTAATCACAATGCTGCACTTTATTCACAGGCAGACAAAGAGCAATACCAAGGGCATGACAGCTTAAATAGCCAACCCTGACAGGCAGATGTAATGTAAAGAGGCTGGCTGTGCACCTAGAGGTGAATAAACTCTTGTGTATTCCTACATACTTTTCCTGTTTCTGCACTTATTAAGTCACTATTTGTAGCTCGACCCCTGGAAACGTTTTAGGCATGCGGCATGTCTGAAAACATCTGTCTCAAATCTCCTGGCACCCCAGCCTGAAGTGGTCAAACCTTGTGACGCAGCTGCCTGGACCCATTTTTTCTTCACAGTTTTTTGGCACTATTTTTCCACAAGAATTTACATATTATAGACTGAGCTCTACTGCCAGCCTTTGTTTTAGTAATAAGTAGTTCAGAGAAAAGGGTGAGGAAGTATCATTGCTTTAAAATACTGAGATCAAAGATAAAGAATGGCTAGATTCTCTTTTTTTATATACTTCCCTGTAGTCACTTTAAAAAACTTGAATGTAATTAAGACTGCACAAGCACTAATTTGTAATTAAGCTAGTTGTAAGAATTTTTTTGCTACAGAATTATATTTAAAACCAGATGTATTTGATTCTATATCTAACAACTGAAGACAAAAACCACATTAAACTACTTATTAGGAAAAAACAGGTAAAAGAACAGATTCCATTTGCAGTTATTTAAAAAGAAAACATTTTGTCCTCTGCATATAACTACTAAATTCAGCAAGTTCTTCAAAATATATCACAGCATCTTTGTGGAAACTATTAATAAATACTTTCATATCAGCCCTAACAATGCCAAGAGATGACACATAGAAAGAAAAGAATCTCCTTTTCCTTCGTGTCATAGAAAAAAAGTTGCTGGATAGTTGCCTAACCTAGTTCACGAAATACCCTCCAGACAAACACTTTCTTGAAAATATCAAGAAAATCTGAAAAATCTTCCCATTTCAAAAGAATATAAAGCCTTCTTATTTCTGGCTCTTCATAAGCAAATAAACTTAAGCAATTGTGCTGATTGTTTTGTCTACAGTAAAGGCATTGCTCTATTTGACCTGCAGCTGTGGTACAGATGCTCCCACCTTATTCTCCCTACACAATGCTTAGAAAAGGAAGAGCCCTGACAGATACAAGAATAAAATATTTCAATCAAAGGATAATATTGTGATTTTAGGGGATTTAGAAGACATGTTGGATTCTAAGATGCCAAGCATTTCATACAAACATGAATTCACCTTCACCGATAAACAGATATAAGTAACCTATGAACTGCTGAGGGTAGAACTTCTAAGCTTTGCTTTTTTAAAGTATAGCTTCACAAGCCATATCGCCAATTTTGTATTTTACTTGCATGGTTTTATATAAAAATACTTTTACCTAGAAAAGACTCCATTTTATATCTTATATTTTCAGACGTTTTAGCAGTATTTTTCCTTTAGGATATGATCTAATTAAAAAAACAGGGTTAGTTGAGTCACAAAAGTTGGTCCTGCCTACACTGTAGAATCCAGTATTGGGGGACCCAGACAAGCTTGAAGTGCAATAGATTGTTTGCACACCCAGCCTCGGGCCCACAGTTATGTTTTTGAAATAGTAAAGATGAAACTAAACCATCATTTAATTCTCCTTCACAGTATTCTGTACTAAGTTGTTGAGTGCTGAGCTGTAGTAAATCTTGAGCACAGTGTTCACAACAACAAAAAATTTAAAATAATTTTTATCACAGTTTAGAATTTACCAGAAAATCCTGTAGCACAATTATTTTAGTAAAAGAGATTACTTGGTATGAGACTCAACAGAAATTGTAAAATTTGCTTGTCAATGGTTTTGGATAAGAAAATATTATTATGTAAGTTTGTGAGTAATAGTAGTCAAACAGTACTTTCAAAAAACACAGATCAATACTTAAAGAGCTAAAGAGTATCCCTGACACAGTATTTAAAAGCAGTTTTTCAGGAAAAAGTCTTTAAAACAACATGATGGAAGCCCTAGCCCCTAAAAATATTCAAATCATTCTTCAGCAAAGTTTTTCATAGAATATCCTGAGCTGGAAGGTACTTACACAAAGACAGAGTCCAACTCTTGGTCCTGCACCCAAGAGGACCAGCAAGACCAACCCAAGAGTCACACCATGGACCCTGAGAGCCTTGTCCAAGCACTTCTTGAGCTCTGTCAGGCTGCTGCTGTGCCCACTTCCCTGGGGAGCCTGTTCCAGTGCCCAACCACCCTCTGGGTGAAGAACCTTTTCCTAATATCTAACATAAACCTGCCCTGGCACAACTCCAGGTCATTCCCTCAGGTCCTGTCACTGGTCACCAGAAGAGCTCAGTGCCTACCCCTCCTCTTCTCCTCATCAGGGAGTTGTAACTGCAGTGAGGTCTCCCCTCAGTCTCCTCTTTTCCAGGCTGAACAGCCCAAGTGACCTCAGCTGCTCCCCTTATAGCCATAAGGGCTCTCCTCAAGGCCCTTCCTGTTTTCATGGCCCTTCTTTGTACACTGCCCAACTGCTTTACAGGCTTCTGATATTGTGGCACCCAAACCTGTGTTGAAGAGCACTGACCCTAAAATGCAGCCCTATAAACACCCACTAGGCACCAGTCACCATCCTGATATAACCCCACTTACTATGACCCTTTGGGCTTGACCTGTCAGCTGGTTGGTCAACCATCACATGATGTGTTTATCTAGCTGTATGCTAGTTATTTTGCTATAAAGCAAATTCTCAGATATTCCTGTTTTGGCAGTTGCAAAGAGACTGAAATAAGACACCTTCATATTCTTTAGACATGGGAAGATTTTCTCCATCTTGCTTAGATTTATGAAAAGTATAAAAACACTTAGCTTCTTCTCCCTCCCTAGCAGGCCACAGCTTTTAGCTTCAATTCTTTTGAAAATATTTAAGATGGATACAAAGCTAATTTATGTCCTCTGAGCTAAAAACTGATCAGTGTTTGAGGAGTTTAATTCAAGGCAGAGATGTCACTATCATTCTTTTCTGTAGTTGCAGAGAAGTAAACAGTACTATCCTCACAGATTCTGAAGCTTAGGGACCTTAACAATGAGCTTAATACACACAGACTCAATTTGAAAAAAAGACCACAAACCCTTCTCAGCAAAGGGGGCTTTTAGAAGAAACTTCAAGTTTAGACTCTTGGACTTCCTTGAATCTCCTCTTCTATATTTTCCCCCCCTCTTCTCCAAAGAGGAAAATTCAATTCCAAATGAGAATTCTTCAATATCTGTTATCTGATTTTGTAGTATTAATGCTAGACCCCACAATTTCATTCTAGGAAAAGACTGGTACTGCTATGGCCTTGACCTCTTTTGACTTTGGACTAGCTTATATTAAAGGACAGTATATTTTTAAGGAAGCATGCAGAGTATTTTCTTCAAACTCCAGCACCTCTGCTGATGATGCCACTGTGATATAGGCATGCCAAAATCTGCAACTTAGATTACCTCAAATCTATTTCTGGAAAAAAAATGATAGTGCTACAACAACACACCTGGAATATTTTTATATATATACATGTAGACAGAAGTATATCAAACTCTCCCAGACCAATTTTAAACATGTGGAAATGAAACACCTCACTACACTTCCAAGCATAACAGCAGACTGAAGAAATACAAATATGAGACCAGATAAACAAACCTAATAAAAAAAAAACAAAAGTAGAAGATGATAACAACAAATATATAGCAAAGTTACTGAAAAAATAGTCAAACTAGAGATTGACTCAGATTGTTGTTTTAATAAAGACAGGACAATCAAGATGACTGAAAGTGGATAAAGCTTCATCCCGCAGCTAGACAGCAAATTCACAATGAGATTCAGCCAACAGCGCCATCATCCTGCCTCCTAGTCCAGGCTCGCTTATACTTAAGAACTCTGTGATACATTTGTCTAAAGAGATCAGTGGAAGAATGTACCCATAATTTCCAAAATCTATAAAACTCTTGAGCCAGATTTAAAAAAAAAAAAAAAAAGATGTCTGGGTAAAGTGATGAGATTTTAGTTGAGAGTTGGCACCGTATGTATGCGATTTTTTTTCCATCTTCGTAGGTCACTATGATATAATATCATGAACACAGCAAACTCCTGCTGTGATAAATTTATGATTTAGCAACAACTGCAGGAGAAATGGAAAATGTAAGCAAAAGGATTTCTTAACAGGACCCTTTCTGCCCCCACTACCCATTATGACAATTTTTTTTTTCCCCCTGCATTAGCGGAAAAGGTGAAGTAGTTAAGACAGGGCAGGTGGCAGGTTTTACATCCAGGTGGCCACAATAGCTTACACAGCCATGCCTGGAAAGAATTGTGTAAGGGGAAGGGTTCCTCCTCAACCTCCTGAGTCACTGTGTAATGCAACTCAGACTTTGTTTCTTTCTAGAAGAATTTCTATAAACAGTTTTTTTCCTTGGGTTTGTGGCTGCTCTCACAGCTCCAATATTCTGACAGTATTCAACAGCTGTGGTTGAGCTTGGATGATTTGTGATATGTCCCTGTTTTACGGGAAGACAATGGGCTAGCACCACCAGTGAAAACAGGACTGGTATTCAGTTAAACAGATAACTACACAGGTCAAGGGGGCAAAGAGAATAAAATATTTTAATGTGTCAAAAACATTTATGTTATTTGTTTGATGGTTTCACAGTGATCTAATCCAAAGGATTCACAATTTTAAAAAAAATCACAAGCAGTGGCTTCTACCAGCTCAGAACACAGTGTAGCTCATGCACACATCTCCCATATTTCTTCTACACGAATTTCTAAAATTATTTTAAGAGGTGAGTTTGGAGGTGTTGTTGTTCTCATTGTGTTGGAAATGTGCTGGGTTTTTGTGGGGTTTTTTGGGTTTTTTTTGTTTTGGTTTGGTTTTTTTTTGTTGATTTTTTTGGGTTTTTTTTTTTTGTTGTTGTTTTTTAATGCCTTCACTTAGGACAAACACCTTGAGGCAAATCTTCTAAGGAAACAGAACTAGCAGAACTATAGACATTCCATCAGTACCTCCAGAACTGATATGCACTAGTCTCTTTTCATGACAATCTACTTCTGCAGTGATCCCAGTATGTCTTCATATGTTTATCTACACCATGTGTCATCAGATCTGAAGATTCTATTTCAAAATTATATTCTCTTCCCAGGGAGAACAGATTATCTCAGGCTACTTCACATTTTGAAACTATAACCATGATGCATGAGGAGATCAAACCAAATTAGCTTTTAAACAGCTAAAATATTCAACACTTAAATTTTTTAGATGACCAACACCCTCTTTTTTTCTTAGCTAAATGCTGACACAGAAAAAAAAAAGGAAAGAATCAGAAGGAAATTACTTATTTCCTAAAAAAAGGTGTCTCCCAGTTACTTCACCAGTCCACCTGGTTTAGTCCTTACACTAAATATGCTTGTTCAGCTAAAAGGAAAGATGATGTATAAACATCAACCACACAAGTAAGATAGTTGTCTCTTGACTATTGTTAAACGACCTTTTTACACTTTTGACAATATGAGGAAGTTCTGTCTTGTCACCACTTGATCATCAATTTAAAACAAAACAAAAAAAACCCCAACCAACAAAAACCTAGTTCCCAAAGATCAGAACAAGTTGAACTTAGCTGTCATACAACTTTAAAAAAAATCATCTAGAAGACCTATAATGCTAGCAGCTAAAGAAGGAAAAAAAAAGAGGAAAAAGAAACCGAAAAGAGAGAGGCAAATACACAATAGATTAACGTACAGCCAAGAGGCAGATCTTCCCTGAATTTTTGATTACACATTAAGAGAAATACAGGCTTTAAAAGGCATAGAAAGGGCTGAAAGATTCTGAGAGATCACTTAGTCTCCCCCCATCTTAATTTTCCCAGGATAAAACAGCAACATTAAACAAAACATTTGTCCAGACTATCCTAAAACCCTTCCTATTATGCAGATTCCACAGCCTCCCTGAAGGATTTATCCAGCACTTCAGCCTCTCTTTATTATAAAGGTATTCCAAACACCTTTATATTATTTCTAACCCACATTTCCCCTGTAGCAACTCAAGCAAACTATTGCCCTGCTTTATCTAGAGCAAGCTTTAACAAAACATTATTCCTCTGTGAATCATTTTCTAACATACTTGAAGACCACTTCCATCAATCTCCCTCAGTCCCATTTTGACAAGACCAAAACCATCAAAACATTTAGTCTAACAGCCCATATTTTGTAGATCTCCATCTTTTTTTGTTTTGCTTTTGATACCAGTCACTTGGTCCTCATCTTTCTTCACAAACCCTGTCCAAAACCACACTATACTGCAGTTGAGGTCTGATCCATGGTGGGGAGAGCAGCAGAATTACTTACTGCAGCTTTACATAAAATGCTTCTATGATTTTAATTTATTTTTGTCTGCCAACAGTGCACTAACTGATACTTCATACCCAAAACCAATCTGCAGGGGCACACATCTCCCAAATCCCTTTCTGATCTGTTGATACAGATATCCCAGTAAAACAAATATAGAACATCCCTTGCACAACCTTAGCAGGACTGAACCCAACCCTTACACTCTGCTCTGAGCACAGGAGTAAAACCCTGCTGCATTCAAACCTCACCCATCTAAAAATCACGCAGAATATAAGTCTTACTCTATCTGCAACAGTCACAAGTACAAACAAGTCTGAAAACTGCATGGATTAAATAAGGGCAAAGTATAGCTGTTGAGTAATTTGATTTTTGGCTTCAACATACAACATCTACCTTTGCTCAGAATCTTGTTTACTGTTCCCTAGTACACCTCACAGCCATTTCTCTTTTCACACCCATTGAGAAAAATTAGACATGTCAATGAAAGTAAAAATAAGATGATTCAGATTTATTTCATCCAAGATGCAACACCTTCTCTAATGCTTAAAAAAGTACAGCTCCAGTTCTGCATGGGGTGAGGTGTATGTGTGCACATTTTGAGCAAGATGACAGCATGGCAAGCTGTACTTGATTTAACATGCCTAGACAGCTGTAGGAACACATAATGGAAATGTAATCAATTTAGCACTCCTATTTTTGTTATTTCTGTACTTTGTATTTTTGCTGCATTTTTATGATGTTACATGTACTTAGTTAATACAGCTTAACTTTTGATATTTCATCACTTCTCAAGTACTCATTTGTAGTGTCTTGATGCAAACTAAAAAGCTTCCAAAAAAGCAAAACATGGTCCAACTACCTAATATGAGAGTAACTGAAGAGGGATATGCACTGATATTTTTGTTGCCATTCTTATTGCCACTATTGCTATTACACACACTTCTCTAGATACCTATTTCTGATTAGCCATGTCACTACATCTTCACATAATTTCCTCCTCTCTTGCTCAGAAGCTCCTACCACACTATTTTCCCTTGCAGACAGAACTGAGCTCTCAGACTTCCTGCTTCTATCACACCCTTGTTTCTCTACCATCTTTTTAAGTCCTTCTTCAGCATGCTTGATGAACAGGAAAAGAAGTCATCCAGAAAACTTCCAGGAAGCATCGGGTAGGAAGTTTCCAGGAAGGAAGAAGGTAACTGAAAAGAGAATAACTGGAAAAGTCTTCTTCCCTCCTGGTTATCACAGGGATACAAGGTCTTCCTTGCTCCCTGCCAAAGAATAGAGCAGAGAATTCCACTGTGTTCCACATCATCACCTCCACCACCCTTCAAAAACACACTACAATTTTTAGTAGTCTATTCTAGGAGAGGCAAATAACCCACTCTTCAATTATCTTAATCTCAGTTTAAAATAGAGATGAGTGTGAACAGTGTACTGTTTGAAGTCATTTACTACAGCAACACTTGTTTCATTCAAGTAGGTTTCCTCTATTAATTTTGACAAATTCCAAAAAGCTCTCTACTATCTGCAACGCGATTTTTTTGTGTTTTCCATGGATGGCTTCACTTAAAAGTACCCAAGGAGCATATGAAGGCGCAAGTGCTGAGACTGTTTAGAAAGACCTAACAGTTTACATGACACAAGCCCTTTGCTATAAATTCTCTCACTGATACAGCCTTTTTAGAGCAACAGAGGAATTCACAGAAATTACATTCAATTTTGTCCTGTGGAAACCCATAACGTATAAATCACGCATAGATTTGAAATCTGAAACTTCTGCCAGCAGGTTTTATGAATCACCTTTTGTCTTCCTTGTCTTTTTTACCACTACAATCCTCAGGCAAGGAACATCCTATCTTAAACTACAGCCGTTCTCCCTGGTAATGAGAAACATAACTATCATTTCCTTTCACATGGCTGAGAGTGATCCAGAGAAAGGTACCAACCCAAATAAATTAGAGAATGCAGTGTGGTTTGATGTCTGATGGAATGGCCACAACTCATTTCAATGAACTTATTGGGCAATAATTCTTTTAAACTGTACTGCATTTATTTGGTTTAAATAAATTATATTTAACTAGATCCACAAATGGTTATGATGATAAATAACTAAATTTTAGCCTTGAATAGTCTTTTTCCAAGGGATGAGAGAAATTAATTGCATGGAGCAAGCAGCACATTGAACAGAAGTGTGTCCAACCCATTCAAAAGTAAATGCTGGTGACCTAAGACTGCTTAGTTAAAATCTTTAGTTCAAGGGCTTAGTTTAGGGCTCAGACACTTTTCTTTGAAGAACTATGTGACTTCACTACAGCTGGATTCCAGACACCACTATGACTGCTATAGCAGTCCTTGGGGAGCTCAATCCTGCAGGAGAGTTCAGCTGACTGTACTTCTAAGGATATGCAGGCAGTCAAGTGCTTCAGTTGCAATTTCAAGTATGAATTACTCAAAATATTAGCACCCACATGGTCTGTCTTTCCCAGAGTGAAGTACTTGTCCTGAAACAGAACTCTCAAGCTCGAGTTCACATCAGTGCTTCAGGTTTGGGGCTGGATACTACTCCAGCTGTAAGCACAGCATTCAGGTGAACAAGCCTTTCTAAGCTTCCATTCAAATTATCCAGCTTCTTAGGTACCTAAGCACATCTGGACCCAAAAGGCTTTCACTTGAGTGATATGGCAACAAAGGCCCAAAAGCCACCTTTAGACACAGACACACACCTAAGGCACAGAGTTACTCTACACAGTGCTCATCTCAGCTGTAATGAAGCAGCAGTAACTCTACAGCCCACCACAAGCAATATAGCAGTAACTTTACAGCCCACCACAAGCAATTTTCCACTGATGGAAGCTGCTGCAATGCACACTCTCATAATGAAGTCAACATCTTTACACACAAACTTATAGCCATAGAGGAGCTTTAGTGTTACCAGCTAAATAAAATGCCACTGTCCACTTGACATCAACAGGACTCTTTCACAAGAAGGTCTGAATTCGGTCTTTATACACTGGGAATGAGACTCATTCCCACCTGAAATTATGTACTCATCTGAAATTATGCCTTTTGCCTGAAGTTATTAGTTAGGCTTCTTTCACAATAATAATACAAATATTAGACAATAATATTACAAGTTGGAAGAATATTACTTCTTGAGAAAATAAGTTTTTGAGATAGAGTTTCCCCCTCCCAAAATATGTAACTCCCTCAAATGAGAAAAAAGTCTAAATTGCAAGAGTCAATGTTGATCATTTCTAGGAAGAATTGGAAATAAAATTAAATTAATATTACCTTACTAAAGTATATCCACTTGACATTTCATTTCCTGAAACAACCAAATAGCACTAGGGAAGTCAATAAACTGTAAACAGTGAAAAAGGACAGGACGTAAAGGAATTAAGTTATAAATGAATACAGCCGCCTCTGCATGCTGAATCACCACTAAAATCTTCTCTCTCAGCTGTACATGAAGCCAAGATCTTCTTTTTTCCCCCTAATTTTCTGAAGAGGGAAAAAATGACAACAGACATAAGGATGTCACTGATTTTGAAATCTCAGTTTCACAGGGTATGAACCTTCTTGCAGTAATTCTTTTGTCAACATTTGTTCATTCCTTCTGGCCTAGGCAATGGCACTGACAGAAGAGCACTTTCTCATCTCCTATGAAGAAAACCAGACTCAGCTACTTGCAACAATCAGAATCAATTCTTGGTATTAAAGACTTGTATTACAGCAACTCTGGAGTTAGCCAGGCTAAGGGACCCTTAATATTTAATTGTGTGGGTTCAATAGGTCTCTATATCCACCTAAATCAACATTTTTTAAACATCATAAAGGCTTTCCCCTACAGAATTTTCTGGAAAGCCTCTTCTTTTCTTCTTGAGCAATTTTTGGTTTTGGAGCCAATACTCTTTCATCGCAGAAGTTGAGATGCATTTGTCTCAGTCTGTGTTTTCCCCCAGCAATTACACGCTTTGAACTGATTTTAATTCTGTTTGCCAGGTCACCAATCTGTTTTTCCAACATTCTTCCTCATTCTGCTGTATATCAGTCTCTGTCTCTGTATTTTAAAGCATGGGGATAAGAATTCATTTTTGGGTGAATGCAACATTTAAAACAGTTTCTATAAAAGCACCAGCAACCTTTGCCTGTCTGGCAGACATTTATTTTCTGGTGAGCTCAGGGCCATAAAATCTTCTCAGATTCCAAAGAGAAAAATACTTTATGTTTTGGAGGGTGCCGATTTTCTGGCCTCCCCAGTTGTGAGCCCTTTATGAACACACCAACAATTACAAAGACAGTTTTGCAAGGGTATTGTTAGAATGCCTACAGCAACAGTATATTGGGTGAAATAGTTCATATTTATACAGAGCTATTCTGTCTCCAAGGTTTCAAAAGAACTCCATAGTCTTTTATAATTGCTAAATAAACTGCATTCGTTTGTTAGTTATTTTTTTTCAGAATTTGTTACTCTATTTTTTGAGACAAAAGCAAAGTAAATGTGCTGCTTAGTTTGCTAGAGGTAGCTGCACTAATGTGAATCTAGATAACTCAGTTTACACCTAGAATTCAGGCTGTTGTTTCCAAGTCCTGCTGGAATCAAAAGTAAACTTTAAATGGCTGTTATGAATCGCCATGTTGTTCAATAGCAGGAAGAATAATGTTCTTAAATGGGAGAAGAGGAAAAGAATGCTTCACACTAAAACTGTTCTTAGAAAAAGCCCCAGTGCTGTTTGACCCTGATGCTGACAGTAATAAAATTTTTTCTTAAACTTTTTAGCTTGTCCCTGAAAAATCCCTTCTGCCTCTGGAATGAGAGGCTTGGAACACACGTGCATTTGAGAACACAAAACAAAAAAAATCCACAACATTTATACGCTTACCCCATTCTCTTGCACTTGAGTATGTACCCTTTTAGGAGCACTAGATGAATGTCAGTTGCCATGAGTGACTGAAGCAAATTTGACTCTACATTCCCCCCAAATAGACTACGTTTTAACTGTGCAATTATTTCTTAATCTTAATTTTCTAAGAGTTCATTCTGGTTTCGCTCAGCTCATTCTACTGGCTATACCTTATTCAGAGTGCAGCCTTAAGACCCCCCTTATCTCCAAATTTCCCAAAACTTCCAGTTGAGAACATTACCAATGTTTAATATTCACAAATACATTGACAGGCAGAAGTTACAAGGATCACAATGCAATGATCTAGTTAAGACAAGCCAGTGAGAGAATTGTTTTGCTGTTCATGAAGGGCAGTTCCAAACAGCAGTATCAACATTGGTGGAAAGAATATCTGACCCAGTGAAGGCCTGAGGGTGATTTTCCACCAAAGTCTGAACTTGGGTAGAATGTCAAATCTTTCAGATGCATTTAGATGCAACACATGTCATATCTCTGTGCGCACTTTTTTAAGCAGGAAAACATTTATGCCTCTACTGTTTACCCGTACTTCCTGGTGGGGAAATAGTATTATTATGAAGTAAGTGTCATTTAATTAAGTCAGAATGGTGCAATTCCACAAAAACAGTTTAAACTGGAATTTCAAAGCGACACCTGGGATTTGCTCAAATCAACCTATGAAGTCATCAGTGAAGCCAGCATATGTAATTACATATAAACTTACAGAAGAGCTTCGCTAAGTTACCAGTGTATTGTGCTGCCAACATAGGAAAGCTCTTGTTATGCCAAATTTGGAACAGAGTATTCTGCCCATCACAACTCCTCTAAGTGCTGAGACATTTTCTTCCACATTAAGCTTATTTCATGTGTATAAACTTATGTAAAATAAGATGCAATATAACACATCCGCAATTAGAGAAACTACACGACTTTCACGTTGTTTCAGCTTCATCCTTACGCAAGAATTTTGGAGTTGTCCACAGAACCATGAGCAGATCCTAAGAGTCCTAAAGCCATACAGGCATATTTGTCCAACTTCCACCCACAACACATACAACTATGTTACTGCAAGCTTTTCCATAAGAGTAGAATGTTTTATTAATGCACGGCTCACTAAGGGGCTTCTTAGAATTTGATAAAAAACACTCCTGTCTTCAGCTCCTGGTTTTCCTTGTCCTAGTCATGTCCCTCAGAGCACTGTAATTAACAGTGGGGCTCAAATAAGCTAGAAAGAGCTAGAACCACTGGTTCCTTTGTCTTACAGCTGCATAGAGTCATCTCCTTATGCTATCACAGAAGAAAAAAAAAAAAGAACTGGTAGAATCCACCCACTCAGTGGTAGCTTGATACTTGTGAGTAACACTGAGTATATCAAAGGTAGAAATGACTTTCACAGCCTGAAAAATGCGGGTAAAAGGAAAGGTTTTTTTGTCAGCATCCAACCTGGAATTTGTATACTCTTTGACTAGTAAGAGTCATAAAAGATGCACACAATCCAATCCCAGTGGCCATTAGTATTTTATTCGAAGGAAAACAACTGCTGACTGGGGGAAAAAAAAGCAGTATTATCTTATTTACAAAAGAGACTATTGCTTGATGTTGACAGCATGACTGAAAAAAAAAATCTTTCTGAAACTTCTAAGAAAGGGAGATAGTGCTTTCCAAGAAGTATATTTCACCACTATGAAAATGTTAATTGAAAGATCTCCAGCTGCCCACTGTTCCTCCCCTTAGAGCAAATAGTCTTATTTACCTTCCACAAACTTATACTTGAGGAAAAGGAAGCAGGGAGTTGTATTGAAGTGTAAACAGACAGACCATAAAGATGTGCAATGCAGAAATGCAATGATACACAAAGGAATTCTAGTGAAAGATTCAGAAAGAAAGGCTCTTCCCTAAAACCTCAGCAGAACATAACTTCTTTGTGCTACAGAGCAAAGGAAGTCTGTCAGGAGACTGCAAATACCTTAAGGTCTCAATGTTAACTAGTCCATTATTCAGCTGCAGGAACTTTTCTCCAAATCAAGCCAGCAGACATTCTGTAATACCTAACCCATAATTCATCAAGCTCTTCATCTTCTAAGCCAAAGCTTGTCTTCAAGCTCTGCACACAATGGGGCGTGAGCCAAGGCCACAAGCTGGGCACCTACACAATTTTTTTTTGTAAATACAAAGCAGAAAGTCTCAGGCCACCTCCATACTGTGCAGAAGTTCATAAACATGTAATAAATTAAATATAGAGAAAAACAGTCGTCAATGAGACCACAGTCCTGAACTCCAGCTTTCCAAAAAGGTATCCATCATACTGACACTGACTACACTCATAGATGTGCCTATTCTAGCAGAGTATCCACAAAGCACCTTTTCTGAAGAAAAAACTATTATCCAGAAATAGGCATGATGAATTTTCAACAGTGAATCAGGTTCAATTTTTTTTTCCATCAACAGAAAATCTGTTTTGTTTCTTCACAAAATGCAGAATATTGGAGCATTTGCTAATCTAAGAATTCTCATGTATAGTTATTTTAACCTTTCTCTGTCTTCAAGTGTTACTGCAGAAAATTTCAAGATCTTAAAAAAAGGGGAGTGGGAGCTTTGCTGAGGGGGGAGAAGGGAGAATGCTTCTTGTAGTTGTACTCACATCGCAAAGGTGATGCAGGTTGATTCTGGCCCAGTCTCAGTGGTAATGAGCCCTCAGTGGACTGCTCTCCTGAAATCACTTTTTTTACTGGATAATATTTGGGCTTAATCACATATTCCTGTGTTTGGCCATGATGAAGATTCATCATTAGTGTCTGAGATGAAAGGGGTATCATCCTGTTTTGGAAAGAGACAGAAAAGACAGAACAATGTAAGAATTAATAAATTAGACCCAAAAACTATTTGTAATGAAATTGAAGACAAATTCAGCTGAACTCCAAATTCTCAAAATACAGTTTGGGAAACCTATTACCTTACAAAGTAAGCACCAGATTTTCCAAGCATTTAGCACCCTCATTGTCTTGTCAGCTCAATAAACTCCTAAGAAAGAAAGGCTACAGGGATTATACAACTTTCTTTTTGACACGGCAAGAGAAATATCATAGACAGCTCAGAAAACAGGGAGGAACAGGGAAAAGCCCTGATCAAAATGAGTTGCAGCTCAAATTTGTTAACACACAGAGCTTTCCAGACAGGTCAGAGAAGCAGTGATGATTCAAACTTTATTCCATTTCTTACAACTGTAATTCCATATAAGGTATGTTAAGTAGAACCTAAACCCAGCTGACTTTCCCCTTCTGTTCCCAGAAATCATTTCTTTCTTCACCATATTCCTCTAGCCAAAGAGCAAGCACTGCTCCTCTTCCCCTTTTTCAGACTGTTTCCCACCCAATCAGAAGGTTTGTGTCACAGAGTCGCACTACTCTGCCCATCCACTTCCACTTTACCTGCACTATTGAGCAGCTCTGACAAACATCCATAACCACGTGGCCTCCCTTAACAACAAAACCATTTCCCCTTCCTGCTAAACAGGAACACTGCTTCAAGCTCAGGATTCTCCCACAGCTAATCCTGACTCATATGGTTAGATTCCTCCCTTTGACCTCAGCTTCTCACTGCACAAGGCCTTACCAACTTTCAATAACAATTCCCTCCCCTCTCTATCAAAAAGCCCATGGTTATTTAGCCACCATCAGAAGCAGCAATCATCTCTTCACTAACAAACTGGCCCTCACTCTTCCAGCAATTAATAAGGCAGCAGATAGGGCAGCTCTTAGCTACACACAATGAAATTGCAAGCTGCTTTGGAGCCCCCAAGGCTGAAGATTCCCACCACCTAGCAAGTAATAACATACTTTCAAGTAACAGACCTACTAATAACATGCCTTAAAGCAGTCACAGCTAGTGCAGATCAGACTGTAAAGACGCACTGTAAAGATTCTACTGGAGAGCAGAATCAATTATTAACCTAAAAATAGTGGCTATCAGGACTGCATCATCCTTTGCTCAAACAAAGGCATACAGAGTGGGATGCTATTAGCCTCTCTTACTTCCTTCTCAGCTGAGGGTCTGTAACTAGTTTGGTCTCCAAAAATGGAAAAATGGGGAAAAAAGTTATGGTATTTGTGACAACCGTCCCTGGGAGCCTCAGTTCTGCAGGGTAAATAACTGTCCTCTGAGAAAAAGTCATGAACTTATGCAGCCGAGCACCACTTCCCCACGGAGGTGAGACTGCAGAATTTCAGCTAAGAACTTAGATGACTACTGCATTGTTTTCTGACATGTGGAGCCTGAGCCAGCCCCTATATCCAAAGCAATGCCTAACTCCTTGGTGATGTTATTCAAGATGCTTAGTAACTGCTGTAGCCAATGGATTTGTGGTTAGAACAAACAATAGGGTTTTGTCCTACACAGATGCTCTTTTTCTCAAACTGATCCAAGTTAACAAGAACATTCATTAACAGTGACATTCTAAGCCTCCTATGTAGAACAGAAACATAACTGCTCAGGCTGTCTGCAAGTCAGTATTTGTAATACAGTACTTACACAGTCTCATTACATTCAGTAGAAGTCCTTTTGCCAGACTAAGAGAGAATATTGTATTGTCTATGTTGTCTTTAGGTTACCTACCAGAAGATCAAAAGAGAGCCTTCATTGGCATTAGAGGTCAGGCTTGGAATTCAACACAGTCTGATAAGAAGTATGATCAGGATATCCTCAGCCTGAGATAAAGCTGAAGTTGCTGCCTTTAGTACTGCTTACACATGAATTTCATTTCTTTGAAGAATCACTCCTGCACAACCTGTTTTTTCTAACGGACCTCATTTGATGCCTATGCATAAGGACATCCATTTCTGGTTTTGGACATAAAAGAGTGTCTATAATGAATGTAGAAGCAGGACTTGACAACAGAGATCAAAATACTAGATAAAGATGCTGCCATTTCAGTGGCTAAGTGTTTCCTGTTAAGGTTATAACCAGCTGTAAAGCATTACAGAATCCCAGAATGATGAAGCTTAGAAGGGACCACTGGTGGGGCCAACCTCTCTGCTCAAGCAGGGTCTTCCTAATGATCTCTAATTAGCAGTCCCCTAATTACCTTTGATGCCCTCTGCTCAAACTGGCTCCCAGAGCTCCACGTCTCTCTTGTCCTGAGGAGCCCAGGACTGGACACAGCACTCCAGATGTGCCCCAGCAGGGCTGGGAAGAGGGGCAGGATCACCTCCCTGACCTGCTGGCAATGCTCTTCCTAATGCACCCCAGGATTCCATCGGCTTTCTTGACCACAAGGACACACTGCTGGCTCATGGATGGTTTGTTGTTCATCAGGACTCCCAGGTCCTTCTCCACAGAGCTGCTTTCCAGCAGGGCAGCCCCCAGCCTGTACTGGTACAGGACCTTGCATTTGCCTTTTAACTTCAGACAGTTCCTCTCTGCCCACCCTCCAGCCTGTCAGGATCCTTCTGCACAGCACTCTGGGGAATCAGCCACTCTTCCCAGTTTTGCATCATCAGTGAACTTGCTGAGGAGGCACCTACCCCTTCATCCAACTCATTGATGAATGAATGAACAATATGGGACCTGGTCAAGTCTTCTGTCATGCAGCCAGTTCTCAAATCACCTCATAGTCCACTCCTCCAGTCTGCACCTCCCAAGTCTGCCTATGAGGATGTTGTAAGAGATATTGTCAAAGGGCTTGGTGAAGTCCAGGTAGAAAATGTTCACTCCTCTCCCATCATCCATCCAGGTAGTTTTGTCACTGTAGAAGACAACTGGGTTGGTCGAGCATGACCTACCTTTAGTGAATCCATGCTGACTATTCCTGGTCACTGTTCGATCTTCCACATACTTGAAGATGGCCTCCAGAATGAGGCAGTCCATTACATTTGCAGAGATTGAGGTAAGGCAGTAGTTGCCTGGGTACTCCTTCTTGCCCTTTTTGAAGGCTGGGGTGACATTTGCTTTCCTCTAGTTCTCGAGCACCACTTCTGACTGCCATGACCTTTCAAAGATGACCATGAGTGGCCCAGCTATGATGTCTGCCATCTCTCTCAGCCCTCATGGATGCATCCCATAGACTTAGATATGTCAAGATTGCTTAGGTGATCTCTAACCCAATCCTCCTTGAAGTAGTCTTGCTTCCACCATTCCTTTTCCCTGGTCTCCCAGGCCATTGATTCCTAAGGGCTGGTCTTGTCAGTGAAGACTGATGGATAGAGGACATTCAGTAATTCTGCCTTCTTTGCACTCTCTGTTACCAGAGTCCCAACTCCATTTAAAAACAGGCTCACATTTTCTTTAATTTCCTATTTGTGACTGACGTATTTGCTTCCCATACTTGATATCCTTGGCCAAGTTTTTACTTCCAAATGGGCCTCACTCTCCCTTGTGGCACTTCTGTATACTCTGACAGCATCTCTATTTATTAATAGAGAACACTCTATTAAGTGTTCTGTCCCTGCATCCTTCTCCTGTGTATCTCTCACTTGTGCTTGGGTATTGACAGGAGTTCTGTGTTCATCCATGCAGATCTCTTGCCCACTTTGCTCAATTTCTTGCTCATCAGGATGCATAATTTTTCAGCCTGCCCCCCAAATCCTTGAATATTGACCATCTGCCTTGGATACTTCTTCCCTGATGATACATTACAATGATATTTGTCAAAAAAAGTCCCTGAATAGGCTACAGTTAGCTCTCTGGAAGTCCAGGGCTGCCATCTTAATTGCTGCCCCTCTTCCTTCATGCAAGATACTGAGCTCGACAATATCTTGGCCACTGTAGCCAAGGCTGCCCTAATCTTCACATGTTCAAGGCCTTCCTTGTTTGTTAGTATTAGGTCCTTTTATTTTTATTATTACCCTTTATCTTGCTACACATCTAGCCCCACTGAAGCCCAACTGTCAACCTAAAAAGAAGTCCATCATAATACTTGAAATTATAATAATTTTTTTTTTAAATCATTTTAAAACAACAACACACCATGCCACACCAAAAACACAAATGCCGTATGTTGGAGGCTGAAAGCTTAACCACCAGAATTTACAAAAGTTGCTTCTTTCTTCCTTCTCAGATATTTTAATTCTCTTTCCTAATTTAGTTTGCATTAATGTTAATGAATTACTGCTATGACAGCTTTTTTTTCCAAGAGTGGCTTATTCGGTACTACACAGGAAAACCGTAACTTTATCAATCCAATTCTTTAAAAGGAAACACCTCCTCATGGTGTGTAAGCTCTTAATTTTTGTTTCAATGCAGATTAAATCACCTAATCTAAATCACCAAGGTATCTGCTTACAATAATCACACAAAACCAAAGTTAAGACTTGTCTGGACCCTTTTTGTTACATACTTATGTCAGTTTTGATGATCTTGGTATATAACTGACATTAACTTAATAAACTCGATGAAAAATTTCCATTGCTGAAGTGTACACCAGGCAGATAAACAAATGTCTAACTGCACCTTCAACAAACAAACAATACTATAAATACTAATAAGGTTACAAGAGCCCTACAGAGGAAGAAGAAACTATCATGCAAAAGAAAGCTCTCTTGCTTGATAAACCAGAGAAAGAATGTGATGTATCAGAACAACTCCAGCAAGCAGAAATGAGATCGACATTTGGCATGAAAAATAGTGTCAAAACTAGACTAAGACAAATTTCACTCAGGTGGCTTTCTTTATTTTATTTGCTGTAAGCCTGATGCTCCCATGCCTGTCTCCTAGCTAGCAACATTTCAGAAAATATGAATGGTTAACACTACTGCTTCATGCAAGCATAGAAATGAAATTCCTTCTTCACTACCTCCTCCCAAAGTCACAATGAAAAATCAAAAGGAGAAGAAAACTATTATTTTCTAAAACTATGAGATAGTAAAAAAATATGCAGGCCAGTTTAAAAGGCATGGAAATAGAACTAACCCTTTTAGCCCCCTGAATATTGTTAAAGTTCAGTTGCTAGTTCAGCCTGACCTTTGCCAGCTGTTTCCTCCTTCCACCGCTTCTCTGAGATATATATTTTTTCTTTTTTTCATGAAAAAGTTGAACTTCCCAGCTGATGATGAACAGATGGGATTTCTCCAAAGCCCTTTACAATATCATGCCCATCATTAATCAAGGAGGGCCTATTTCACCAGCAACAAAAGATGAAAGAGAAGCATTCAGCTTTTATTTTCACCATTGCAAAAGTTCTGCTAAAAATTGATTTTATGTGCAAATACATATTTTAATGCATATTTTAAAGTTCTGTCCCTGACATACAGTGCAAATACTGCAAAACAAGCACTGAGACCTGTTTGTCCTATAATAATAACCCTACAATGTTGCATTAATATCTTCATTATAAAACTGCCTTGATTCGTATCTTTGCAATACATTTTTCCCCAGCCAAAATTTTGCAAAGACAGTAGTTTGGATATAACAAAATAGTTTTCAAATAATATTTTCAAGATAATTCAATCAAGTTATTAATTCCTACTTTTTTGCCACCTTAAAAAGTCAAAATATTATTTACAATATAGAAAAGATCTTTGATTATCATTAAATTGATTTGGTTTGCAAATGATGTAATATAACAAATCTTAATAAAGGTATTTGATCTACACCAAGATAAAAAAAGGTAAAAAGGAATTTGAAGTTGTTTATAAAGGTTCACAAAGAAATGTGAAACATTAACTTTTATCCACAAGTACCATGTTTGCCCCTCTTATATATAATTGCTGTAATAAAAGCCTTGTCCAAGACACTTTCAGGGATTATCTAACTCCTAAGTGTTTGCTAATAAAGCTAGCTCTGTATTTGCAGGCTCAAATTAATTGTTCATTGGTTGGATCCCATTTGCCAACATAAAGTGGTGTAAGAGCTGAACTAAAGCTCTGTGAAACAGAACTCGCTGAAAACAGTGCAACCGTGACTCCATTGATACATTTCATCTTTCCCGTACAACACAAACTGAAATGTGTAGATTACAAACATTCTCCCATTCCAGAACCATCAAAGCAATGATTCATTTCCTAGATGTCTAAAAGCAGGAAGAGCTCTTAAGGCAAAAGAAATGTTTCTGTTGGTTAAATATTCAGATGTAGAGCAACAATACACATGCTTGGTGACACAAGCCGAAGAAAGCTACAGTTCTTGCAAGTTATGCAACAGCAGGCAAGCACTCCTCATGTAATACAGCATTCAAAGATTAAAATTGAAGAATATTCCTTCTGTTAAATACTTAAATTATAAATGGTAATTCTATCAGTTAAAAAAAGGAACATTTGACTACTTCATCTTTTCATTAAAATAGGTACAAAAAGTTTGCTCCCATCCCACTCCCAAAGTGGCATCAAGATACAAGTGATGCCAATTCTCAAAAAATCTTCTTACAGTAATAAGGATCCTTCAAGTCTCCCGAAACACCATTAAAGAAACAGTATGCATAAAGGCTAGAAAAGTCTGAGATAATGATGAACACAAATCAGCTGAGTCTTAGTCTCACAGTAACTGCAATTCACAAACTCCACTTTTCACCACGCACCAAATGAAGTCACAAAATATTTTGTACCTCATGCATACTTTCACTAACACTTAACCAATGAAGCTCTACACAAATCTAGATCAATTAATTTGACATATGGATTATTCTACATAGATTTCCAGCCATATATATCTATATATATCTATATCTATATCTATCTATCTTCAACTTTCCAAACACCTCTTACCAGTAAAGTTCAAGGAAGCAAAAAAAAAAAAAAAGAAAAAAATTGCACAACAGAAAACCTACATGTGTTGCTGACTTGTTCTTGTTCCTCTGCTTTCATTTGTTAACTCCTCATTTTGGGTTTTTTTTGTTGCTGTTTTCCAGGATGGCACATCGATAATACTACAGTCAGGTAAGATATTTTGTCACTATCAAACTCAGCTTTTAAAAGAGTGGCTGTTAATGTCACCGGCAGTAAGAAACTGCCCTTCAAGCATCCGCTGTGTTGCAGCACTGAGTCAAGATGAAATTCACTACTTAGGAGCAAGCTTGCTTAAACAGAGCACTGTGTCAGTTCAATACACTGTCTTCAGTAAATTCATGTATGTTTTTTCCTTTCCTGTTTTACATTACATTTTCTACAGAAAAATCGCTTTTGTTTCCATAGTACTAGTGGCACATCACACTGACACTGTAATAAAAAAAAAATTACTCGGAACAAGACATATTAACTAGTGATAATTTCTAATCTGTCAACCCATGAGACAGACTTTGGAATTAGAAAAGCATGTTTAAATGGCAACTAAAAACAGACACAAACGCCCACAATGGATGTTACATGATAAAGGCAAGTGAGCACAGCTGCTGCAAAGCAAAACCACACATCACTAATCTACTCAAATTCTTGAGCATGTTAAACAAAACAGGAGACAAAGAGCCCAGTAGGTTGATGTAGTTTATTTGAAATTTGAAAAGAACTTTGAAGATTTATAAAAGACTACTAAGAAACCTTAGATGATAAAACAGTGCTGTAAGCTTAAAATGGGCAAATATGGAACATAACAGATTTTCTTGAATATATATTAATTATATTCTTTTGAAGTGTACTAACATATATATGGTTTGATAATACCTCAGTAAATAAGTAACTTAAAACTATATGCAATTTTGTTACAGTAGTTCAGAAAACTCTCAATTATTATTCTGTCTTCCAGACTAGCAGTTATATTCACACAAGATAAATTCTCTTGGGGAATACACTTACATCCTTGTCTGAATTCAGCAGAAATCTGTCATTTAGGAATGTAATACCTAAATAAAAGGAAAAATGCTAGTAAAGAACTAGTATTGCTTGCTAGTTGAAAACCTTGGCCTATCCTTGATATTCTGACAGGTTAATTCATGATTACAAAAAACATAAACGCAAAGAGCAAGTAATTACCCCATTAAGTTTTTGCAAAGATGCAGATGGATTAGCAAAAGCTGTTTTCTCACTACTGCTTGTTATGTCTAAAAAATGTTTTACAAGCATCATCTTGCTGGTATAAACAGAGGTTATCAGAAGGAGTCAGATATAAAGGAATACATCACCAGTTTATAAGCTTTTTATAAATTAGACCTATGTACAAGTTGGAAAAGATACAAAAAACCAAGACAAATAATGGTGGTTAGACAGGAAGAGATGAAGACTCTGAGTATCTGGACTGTAGAGGAGATTGAGCACTGATGAACATGATGAACAATGTGCATCAGAAGCAACCAGAACTTGTCACACACATAACTGATGTCTATGAGGACGCAGCCAAACAACCGAGAGACCCTTGCATCAGCCCACTGGAAGTTTCCAGCATACAAAACTGGATTAAAAGACAAAAGTCAAAGCATTACTGAAGTGCAAAGAGCTGAGGGAAAACAACAAGGAAGGCTTTTAAAGGCATTCATATTCACAAAGCTAAGAGTGTCCAGAAAGCGCACAGGCAGGGAAAAGCCTGACTCCAGTTCCAGAGGAAATTCTTTAGGTAACATATGATAGAAAGACACAAAATAACCCTAATTAAAAATTAACTGCAGTAAGTTCTAGACTAAAAAAAAAAAAAAACCAACAACTTTTTTCCACATAATGCATAATCAGAACTATGACAAGACATAATTGATTATTACTGCTTTCAGGAATGCCAGCGTAAATGACCACATCACAAATTTGATTGAGATCACAGTAAAAAAAGTCAGAAATCCTTATGCTAAGGATATCAGTTTCCTAATATCATAAAAATGTAAACAGACTTTTCTTTTCTCCTGCTACAGAAGAGCCAGGTGTGCAAGCTGGAGCACTTTATCCCTCTGTAATACATACTGATTTCTTACATAAGCAACCACTAGCACATGTATACAATAGTGAGTTTGCCCAAGTACTATACACAAGTGCTCATAGGAGAACAAATTGTGCCTTCATGTTTGACTGGGAAAATGGTCATTGCACATTAAGAAACTTAACCACATTTACTGAAGACTGTCTAAATTTACTTGACAAGAAGCATAATTTATTATGAGCAAGCCTTGGAAATTTCAAGGTTTAATCCAGACTCCATTCTCATTATGTGTATTCATCAGCAGAAGCTTTTTCTGGCATATGAAATCAGCAGCAAGAAGCTCTGACAGACTGTACTGGCTATAGGATATGCTCCCTGAAACACCATAGGGGCTGCTCTTCCTAAGTTACACCACAAAATTTAGCAATCCTAAAGATGGAGGGTCAGAAAAACCCCAAAGTTTACCCAAGCTCTCCACAGCAGTCACCTAAATTGAAGTGATGAAACAATGGCAAGCCTCCTACCACATCTGGGAAGTCTGGAAATGATGCAGGACAAGAACAGAAGTACATGTTGTGCTGTACCCCAGAGGGTGAAAAGATTAGTGGTGAGAAATTTTGGACATAGAAATAGTATTTGTATTAGGCCAAGAATACATTTAATGTCTAAGTTTTTAAATGTATGATTGCTTTCTTAGCTGAACTACAGAAACAACTCATATGATCTATTTCTTTGTACCACAAAATTGGGCAATAAAGACTGTCCTTTGTATTAAGTCACCACCAAAATGGAACACTTCCATCTGTGGGCAGAACCAGAGAAAAGGGGGACAGCAGCAAGCAGTTACACTTACCAGGAGCCTAATTTTGGGGGTAAAGGAGCTTCCAAAAACTTATGACATATGTACACAAATAGTTTGAACATAACATTACAAGGAAAAATATCTTCTAGTTAATTAAGATAGTAAATTCCTGCAGGATCAGAGGACAGCAATTTCAAAAAATTGTTAGTGAATTGTAGTTTGTTGAAATTCAGCCAAGTAACATTTTGTTTACTAAAAATACATGCAATACATTATAACTACGTGTTCCTCCTCACATATTTTCAGAAAAATAACATCCAGAGAAATACCGTGTTTGTGCCTACATCCTTTTTGCATCAGTACAAGATCCCTGATGTAAAAGGGTCACTTCGGTAAAGCTAAAGAATAGACTAAAGCTAACAGAACTGATAAAGCATTTATTCACTGTCATGACCTAGGAAATTCCTCTGCAGAGAGAACCTTGACTAAGAACCTTGGCAACAGATTAACAAAAATCAACATGCTTTATTTATGCTTCTATTAGAGATACCATAAAAAAATAATCAAACTCTACCACAATGCTTATTTATCAGCTTATCAAGCATGTTTAATAATGGAGACATGGTAAATTTTAGCTACATGACTAATTGCTTTAAGGCTTAATAGGGACACTTTAGGAGTATTTCTATATTGGCTTAGCATCCCACCATCAGGAGAGATACAACATTCCTTTTTATTTCAGACATCAAAGAAAGAAAAAATAAGTTTAGTACATCAACAGTAACTCTGGGCATATATAGATCTCTGCAACATTTCTTACAGCTAGCAAATCTAAAAACAGCGTGCAAGGAATCTAGGTTTAAAAATAGGCTGGTTTTCCTCATTAACTTGCTTAATTTAATCCAGCCATAAAAAGACCAGTTGCTTGAAAACAGTGTTAAAATAATTTTGCAGAAAGCAAACCTAGATAATATGAAGACAGTAATATTTTTGTCTGAGAAATGTTCATGATTTTCAGCAAAAACTACAGGGCTGAAAGTGAGTGTAGATTTCAGTTCAGTAGTGCCTCACCCTCCCACTACTAATGAGCCCAACAAATGCTATAATTATAATTACTATCATAATTATGCCCTAGCTTTATTTCTAAAATAATTAGGTAAATGGTAAGATTCTTCTAGTGCACTGAGGTCAAGGAAAAAAGTTAAACTGTATGAAATTCTCATTTTTCCTATCCATATTGTTCTAGTAAGCCATACAGTTTGCTCCAGAGACAGAGAAGTTTGCATAGAATAAGCACACATTTTTTCTTTTTTACTTCCCCATCTGTAAAACAAAGACCTACATCACCATCTAATAAGACACTGCAAAGTTTTGAACAATGAAAGGTGGGCACACTGCTTGGTCCACATACAAAAGATACCCAAACAGACTGGTTTTCATATAAGCTGTTTTCCCAGACGCCAGCATAAAATCCTGATTTCAGTGAAGTCAGCAGCAGAATTCTCATTTATTTCATTGCTGGCCATGACTTCATCCCAGCACTTTGTTACTTGTCAAACACAGCTTTGTATCCTTGGGCTTTAAACCCATGGATGCTACATTCAGCGGTCTTCACCCTGCCTTGGAATGGCAAAGCAGAGATTCCTCGTGGTTCCTAACTCTAATTCCTGAAACCCACATTTGTCACCCTGGAAGGCAGGGAAATGCAAACAAACTTAAAGAACACTGTATCCCTGACTTCAGCCCATGATCAACACAGGGATAAAGTATGTGAAAGCAATCTAATTCATTATTGTAAAAATAAGTCCACCTACAATTCAAATTCAGCTTGCAAGGAAGCAGCTATGAAGAATTTTTAACATACGGCTGAACCAACAATATCTGGAGGAATTTGGATCTCCTCTTCCAAACCACTTTGCCTACTTTAAAAAAAATAAAAATACTGTGACCAAAAGCCCAGACTGCATTCCAGAGGTCTAGGAATAGCTTGTTTTCCTATTTACAGTTGGTAAATTTGAAGTCTGTGAGGCATTCCTCTGGTTTTTAAGGATGTCTCCGATTTCTCCTCAAAAATTCACTTTACTTCTTCCTCTACATGTAAAATTGTGATCTCCTTAGAACTACAAGTTTTGTTATATGAAATATTTTTCAATCACTTTTGAGAAGATGTAATTCAATACATTCCTTCTTTCTGATACTGTCCCAGTCCTTAGTTTTGGTACAATACACCGGGCATAAAATATTTTAAGCTGCTGAAGCTTATGACTTACAGGCTCATACTATGCACACACACAACAGTAAACCACATTTCACAATACTTATTTCTTTTTCTTCCTGTTGCATAAAGGACAGTTTTTAAACATCAGCTGAAAAGTGCCATTCCAATATGTCTAAACTATAAAAAGGACAGGTTATAAAGTGCTTGGAATTACATCCTTAGGGCTCAATTTAGGATCTTCTCACATTCTTTTGATTTGTGTGCTTCATTACTGAAATTGTCTGCTAGAGTTCTTTTTCATTCCTCATTAAAGAGTTCAAAGAAATACATGCTTGAACTCCTAAATATATTAAACTTAATTTAAATTATCTTAAAACATCCAGTGACTGCTCAGCAAACCAGAAAAAGCAGACTGCACTTCTGGAAATAATACACTATTTAGCTAGGGAACCACATGCATAATTAATCACAAAATAAACACATCTAATTAAAGAATACCATCAATATATATTTCATATCATTTGAATTTTTTAAAGCTGCTAAACCAACACACTAACATAGAAACAAAAATAAATTTAAAAACTGAAAGTAACTATTTCTTAATTATTTTTAAAAATTATTTAATGACATACTATTTATGCTTTAATGACATACTATTTATGCTTTTTATTTTCTAGGGGGGGAAATAAAAGAAAAAAAACAAACAATTATGCAACTTTCACAAAAAAACCAATTCAGATATACCATAAACCAGTAAGTTTCTAGGGGTGAATTGTACAATTTGAAAGAGCATGTGTTATATCTAGGTTTATTAAGTTGAAAAATTTAAGTATAGCATTACCCTCTAAAATTCTGAAAAATAAAACATGTTTTCAATGGAACTGAAACCATCCTTCACATGGCCATATTTTGGGCTCCATAGAAAAAGTTGAAATTATTCTGTTACTAAAAGAGGTATCTTAATTATAAACCTCATCAGAATTTGTATTTTCAAATAAAATGATTAGCATTGACAACTTTCTGCCAAAACAAACAGAAAAATTACTGTTCACAATATTTGCATAGGTTAATACATCTTGAATCACAAAACTGATCAAACAACCTTAGGAATATAATAAAACAGACAACTTGCAAACAAAATCAACTGAGAATCTGTCATGGTAGGAACATAAATAAAATAGCACCATCTCAGGATCACCGATAATAGGCTGTATTTTGGAAACATCCTATTCTGGGGTGCCAGCTGGTTTGTGAATTACACAATCTCAGCAGCCGGGCTGAACTTGTTCCTCTAAACTTTTGGAAACTGGATTCCTGTCAAAGAGACATGTTGGTTCTGCATGAGGCAAATTCACCTCTCCCTTGGTAAAGCAAGCAGGATGTCAGAAAAATCTGGATACTACCATGAAACCAACATTACATTCCCAAGCCACTTCACTAATTTGAATCATGATGACACTGAGCATATTCTTCCTGTTTCCAGCACTTGAATGTTCCTGTAATTGCCTACTATTTCTCAACACTTTTTGAGTTCTTTGGCAGCACTTACTGCTCAGTGCTATTTTTGGAAACTCCAGCAATAAAAACCATAGGTACCTACTCTTATAAATAATTTAACAGTGAAAAGACATAGCTGTTTGGAATCCCTGGGCTTAACACACTACTTCTGAACAAAGAGTGAAAGATGGAGCAGTTGCTACTCCTCTCCAGTACTTCAAATGCTACTTTGGACTCAGCTTGCTCAAATGCCCTCATTCTCCTGGTTGGTCACATCCAGGACCAACAAGCAAACTCTCTCAGCTCCACCATGCACAGCCAGAGACAAGAGGCTGGAGGGATGAAGGCCCTGGTTCTGCCCTTCCATCTGACTGGAAGTGACCAAAGTCCTGCGCTCCCTCCTGCAGCCTGTCATGTGGAGATTGGCTCCTGTTCTTGGATGGGACATGGCTCAATCACCCACAGGCATTTTTTAAACCCACAGCCTGCCCTCCAGGGGAGATACCCAGAAATGGATTGGTGCAAGACCTCACTTCTTTCCAGAAATGGGGAGATACCAGGAGCATCCTACACACAGATGGCTTGCCCAACTACCCTGCTCAGGATAAGGATAGTTGACTACTGATACTATTAGGTAGGCACCTGACAATCCTCTGCTGCCAGTATTAGCCTCACAACAGAACAAATTGGGACTGGGGGCTGGAAATGAAACACAAGGTTGGGAGGGGGGAAAAAGGCAAAAAGCTCCACACAGGAGCCACAATATACCTATGCTATTTGGCTTTGGATGTTCATAGGCAGAGCTGACTAGCTGACCTTTTGTAATCCTTACAGCCTGCTGCTTCTTAGCTCATAGGAAGTTTTATCTCATACACAGACTTCTACATACATGGAAATAGAAACTCTTAGAGTACAGTCTTGTACTCAAAGCAATCTAATTACAGCAAAATATCTCCTGTGCATAGTCATTCTCAAAGAGCAGCATTTTTTTTTAGTTTAGCTTAACTCTTGATATAGCACAAATATACTTAACAATTAGCCAAGAAATATCCCAACTATCTTCCTTGACAGAAATGAAGATAAAATGCACCAAGCATCTGAAAAATTACCCAATTTCAAGCTACAGGACACACAGCAATTTCCTACTATAATTAATGAGCTGGATGTTGAGAATATTTTGATTTTCAAAGTACCCTTAAATTTGTTCATGTTCTCTGTTCTGTAGCTCACACCACGAGCTGCTGTAATTCTTACAAGTTGCTCTTGTTCTGTCCTGTATGAGGCTCTGCAGTTCCCCAGTTCAGAGTGCTATATTAATGACTATGATATAACATACAACAATAAAAAGAACAGTATTTTATAACAACATACCAAAGGGGAAAATTTAGGCTGTACTTCCAGCCATAACTACTTTTCCTGCCTAGTGTAGTTAAGAACTTGAGTTCTTAACTACAGCTTTCTGTGAATGCCAAAACATTCTGAGTCTGACACTCAGTACTGCATGCAAACTGCAACAATTTAATTTTACTAAATTATAAAACTATTTTTAAAAACAACTACAATAAATATAGTGCACAACAACTGCAACTGATTTAGATTATACAGGATATTGGGGTTTTTTGTTTCATTTGATTTTTCCCCCAATAAGTAACATAGGAGGGGATGGGAGGAAGAGAAGCAGAGAGGATCAGAAAAGCCAAGAGCTGACATTTGAATTTTACAATAGAGGCATATATTGCTTCTTCTATTCTCTGTAACAAGTTTGACAATAAAAATTAAATATTTTCAGAAGACAATCACTGTAATTCATGGTTTAACTGAATCTATAACTATTTATGTGAGTTTCATAGCCCCAGCCAAAAGCAGCTATGGCTCCTCATAGCACGTGTTTAAGAGCAGAGCAGAAATAATAGTGCTGGAAGCTCGTGTCAAGCATGCTAAAAGATGACAAGCCTTTTCTAGCAAGCACTACCATGTTAAGAAGATTTTAAGAACACATCCATACTGTTTTTAGTACAGTTAGGAAAGGTAATAAGCCTGTTTTGAATGACTATAACGGCATTATACTCCATGTACCAGGAGGACATCGAATCAGAACACCAAAGACTTCTGATGTGAGCCACTGGTATTTTAGAATTTCACAACAATAATCAAGAGACACAAACCTAGGAGAGCCACACCGAATTCAACATGTCAAGGAACCTGAAAACAAAGATGCTCAGAGCTTACGATCTACCCCCCTCAGCACCAAAAACTAACTCCAGCTTTGAAAGGAACTTGTAGAAATACAAACATTTAACAAGCCTTCCCCCAGTTTTTCTATCTAGAACAGTCCAGCCACCACAGACTTAACAGAAAAAAATGCATGGCAATCAGCAGCTTTTATTGCCTCTTTGGTTTCATTCTTTTAAAACTGGAAGAATCTCTCCCCTCCCCAACCCCAGTTCTCTTTAATGAGAAAATAACTACTCAAGTATTTCTTTAAATGTCATTATCTAAGCAAAATGGCACTGTTTAACCATTTGTGTTAAAGATGCAATGTAAATAATGTAATCTAAGAAACTGGAAGCTATGCCCACTAAACTGTGAACCTTCTAGTCTAGGTATACAATCCTGTAGCCTTCAGGACATGTTTTGCAATATACATGAGACAAGTCTTTTGTCTTCAATGACTTAAAGCCGTAATTTGGCACTTTTGGTCTTGTTTCAAGATGAAAAGTTTCTTTAACCAGATATTTCCAGCTTGGAAGAGAAAAAAGATTCTATTTATGACTTTAAAAAAACAAACAAAGCTAAAGAAACAGGAGTCTTGTGTTTTAAAACTCTAACATATCTTAATCAGGATGAATATTTTGCCCATTTTAAGAAAATTAAATTAATTAGAAATGTTGTAGAGTGCCTGTGAAGCATGTCAGTTTCAAGAAGGGAGCACAGCCAATGAAAGCAATGAATGTTCATATTAAATTGTGAACCATCTAGTTTCCATAGCTACTTTTTAAACAATTGCATGCACATATAATTTCCTAGAACGACCTTGTTTACTATGAATAACTTTGAAATGGCTGTTCTCAGAAAGAGCTACTTAAAAGCTCTTTAGAAAAAAAGTACAATCAGCAGCAGCAGCTGCTGCTTTAAACTTTTAAAGAAGATGAATAGTGTTAAAATACAACAGAATCATTTACCTTTTCCATAATATTACTTATAATAGAGTATAAGCCTTAGACATCTCAACCTGGATTCCCATCTTGCCATGGGAAATATTTCAGAAACACCCAGCAACGCAGAAATTACAGGGCGAGGATCACACAGGCCATATGGTCACTACAATAAGTGGGAATTAAAGAAGAGGAGCTCCAAGAGCATAACAAACACTTCAAAGTGAAAATTTGTCACCAGAGTTCCCTCAGGTAATTTTTAAAGTATTTGCTTCATTTTCAACACAATACAAATAAATATCAACTAAGCAGCTAGCAGCTGTAAAATCTCATCCTGGTATGAATAGCCTATGCATCATGTAGAAAAAGCAACATGGTACACGACAACACAGGACAACGTGCTGCTGTCCTGTACAGAGCAACCCTGACAGCGTGTAACTTCACAGAACTCAAGGTTTCCATTGACTTCTGTTCACCTCAGGGACAGCAAGCCTGGGACTTTCCACTGATCTGGCTGAATAGGAAGACTGCGTCTCCCTTCTCCAAGGGGAACCTGAGAAATGTATGTGATGCCATTCCTCCGAGGAGACTGTTATAGAAAGGACTGACTGCCTACTCTGGAATCACTCCAAAATCATCTCCTTTACAAGGAGCACACAGAATTACCAGTTCTCCTCTACTCTTTCAATTATAGTGGAAATTGGCAAAGATTGGGAGGAAAAGAAGGAGGGAAAGGGAAAAAAATTAAGTAATTACACTGCTGAATTTATACATCTCTTTTTCCTTTTACAATCTGAAGTTCTTCAGTCTTCATCACCTGAATTCCTATTAGAAATGTTCTGAGTGTACAGCTGTGGATTATATTTACTTCTAATATCACTTCCAGAAGCACAGCAAAAGACAATCCAATTTAAGAATTCACTGGATTTCTAAATAGAACATCAGAACAAAAAAAGTTCATAGATACAGTCCTCCAGGGCGCACCAGAAGGAAAACTCTTCAGGATGCAAAGTGTACTCTGCAGTGAAAAGCCACTATAAGCCACTGGAATAGCAAAAGGAGGAATGGGGGCAATTGGCTTCTTTTTAAGCACCTGCATGTGTGCAACAGCTGGAATACCCAAACAGGCATTACATAACAACAGAAGCTGTTCGAAGCAGTAAGGAGGCACAGCTGGGACTACAGTGACCAGCAGTTGTCCTTCAGTTCAGAGCTCCGAGGTTCCAGTTCAGAAAGCAAGACAGCAGAGCTTTTGCTCCAGTATATAAATGTATATAAGTATTTCTGCTTCACTGTCATTATTCATTTGGCCGTGGCATTGATTCTACAACTATCCTTGTCCACCATGCAGAAACCAGAACAGAATCCACATCATAGTAGTATTTAAGATCAGATTATTCATCACTTGAACACAGTTTATGTCTGTTTGCTGCCGTTTCCAGAAGCACATAGAGGTTATAAAATACAAAATGGTCTAAGGAAAGAGCTCTCCCCACTGTAAAACCCATAACAGGTAAAAATTTTAAGCTCCCAAAAATGGTCACATTCTAGAAAAGTTTTTAAAGCTAAAGGGATTCTAGACTCAGACATTGCTATCCAGAGGCAACTGCTGAAGATCACCAAAGAGATTGCTCCAAAGCAATCTGGAAGTGTGGTTCAGAAAGCAGTTGGGCAGTATCTTGTTGGGAATGCGTGTGTGGAATCACAGTGAAATTTTTTTTAAAAAAATGTAAACGTATTAAGACTGAATTTTTTAACAAGGAAGCTGATGTAAGAACAGAAGTACTGACTATAAGTTTAGATCTTGGTTGCCTGTTCCCCCCACCACAACTTTCAATTACTTCTTAAGAACTTGATATTTGTAACGTATTGTGTTATGAAATATTTTGGAATCATGTACATTATATAAAGGCATTTACTCCTTTTGTGTTATAAGGTCTTATGTGACCTTAAATAATGAAAGGGCAGGGGGCAACTGAACTGAAAGAGGGGCACAAAGAACAACTTTTACAATGAGGGTGGTAAGGCAGCATCCCTGGCGGCCCAGAAAATTTGTGGATGCCCCATTCCTAGAAGGGTTCAAGGGCAGATGGGGCTTTGAGCAACCTGTTCCAGTGGAAGGTTCCCTGTCTGTGACAGGGAAGTTGGAAGAAGATGGTCTTTAAAGGGCCCTTGCAAACGAAACCATTCTGGGATTATGGGAAAGTGCCAAATTACAGCACATTTGTCTCATGTTCTGAAATTTAACACCTTTTGCTAAGTCTGAACGAACAATGTGCCAGAGAGGCTGACAGTTTTGCTGCATGGCTCAGAAAATGGCATAAGCATAGGGGATTTCAGAGTTGTCAGAAAACAGAACAGAATGCTCTATGGAAGACAAAGCTCCACTTAAAGTTTGATGGAAATGACAAGTACCACAGAAAAATTTTTAAATCAGAAACTTGGAAAGAAAGTACACAGCTCTGAATGATGTAGTCACAACTTTTAGTCAGGTCAGCACACTCAAGTAAAAAACAAAGCAAGAGTTGGTAACAAACAGGTAACAGCGAGAAACAGAAAAAACAGAAAGCTTTTTAAACAGTGTGCTTTTTAACAGAGGAAGCAGCTGAATCAAAAGTGTCTGTGCTTCTACATGAAGCATTATAATGCTTCTTATAATGCTTCTACATGAAGCATTTTAAGTTCCAGAATTAGAACTGAGAAAAAATGACCAGACTTACCAGGAAGGAATCATTCCTATCTTAGGAAAGTAAAACTAATGGGAGGCCTGGGGAAAATCCATGTATTATCCTGGCTATGAAACAGATCAGCTGGTGAAGGAATGATGCTACTTCTCAAAGCCTGTCAAATTAGACCAGCAAGTTAAGCATACCACTCACTAAGAGAACATCTCTGTGATCTGTAGTTTCCATAAAAAGGAGAGAAAACACAGCATTGGGACTATGTTACTAGCTGCCTAAGATGGTGATAGCTATTGTATCACTGAAGGCAGAGAGTCAGGAAACAATGGTAGTATGAAATTTCAGGTATCGCCCAAAGAATAGCACAACCCTCAACCAGGATTTTTAGATGTAATCAACATCATCTTCAGGGATCAGCTCATTCAGGAATGCAGAAGAAAATCCTGGTTTGGCCTAACAGGTGTACAGGATTCAATTCAGATATTACCACTGAAGATACGCTTCAAGAGTAACCAAAACAGAGTTAACAATGTTGAAGGGGAAAAAAGCCAAAGATTCTCTACAGCATTTCATAGTTCCAAACCAGAAGAATGAACATAAAATGGAAGCTAGTCCAAAAATTTTAATGAACTGAAAAACTGTCCAAAAGTCTTCTGACCCAATTAAGAAATCTATTAAAGGAACACACACAGAAGAAAAGACCAAAGAAGACAGTCCCAATTAATTCCTCTCATCTAAGCTCACAAATGCACTTAGAAAGGTTCTTATGCCTTTCTGCATGAGGGATTCCCAGGATCTGTTTCAGACTGAAGTACAAGAGAAGGTGGCAGAAGAGACAAGCAACACCAATAGGTCATTAGAGTAGGTAATTCTCATACAAAACTTCTAGAAGTTAAACAAGATTCTAACTCTCTGTTTTGTAGTACTCTGGGCACAACAAAACCCAATAGAGGAGAATACAGTAAGTTTAAACAACAATGAAAAACCCCACACCAAAATTAGATGGGCTTTAACTTTCCCTACTATTCATGTGGAACACAGGATTTTTGTATAGTTTGTCACAATCCATGCACAGTGCCTGGAAAGGTTGATCAAACACAGTAAGCTCTTCAGAGGCTGACTGCAATCTTGACAGAGCTGTTTTCTTTCTGACTTTAATGAAGCTTCTCAATGTTGGCTTCCTGAGAGATGAGTCATGAATGACAGAGGAAGAGGTGGAGGATACTCCTACGTTGTTCCTTCCCTCACACTCAAGATCAAATTAGCAGTGGAAATTGTTCAACAGTATGGGCAGGCAACAGTTTCCCTGCTAGTACTCCAACACTGACCACCTTTTTCTTGCACCAAAGCTTTGCTCAGGCCAGTGATGTCACATTGACACATAAAACCATAAACCAACTGGATGTTGTCATCACACAGAGTAGCTTTCTTCTCCTCTCTGGAATAAGCTCTTGCTGGCTTGAGATCCCTGTTGGCTCCCTATAATTTAAGTCTCTGTATCAAAAAGATTTTATTTCTAAGAATCCTTTCACTGTCAAAGATACCAAGGAAAAGACTGAATATCCTCTAACAGCTGTTTGTGAGATGTTCACTTAACTAGAGGAAAGCTAAAGTGCAGATAAAACAAGATGTTCATGCAAAGGTAGGTTACATCATCTCGGGAACAACAATAATTTGAAGTATAAGACTACACTGCATCTCATGAGTGCCTTGCATGCTGCTGCAGTGCTGATACTTTGTATTTTCAACATTCTTTCCAAGATATTTCTTCTTTTCTGGTGGACACAAGTTCACTGCTCATGCACAGTACTTGATGTGGCCAGATGCTGTCTGGGTCCAGCCCATTTGAAAAGAATCTGTGTGGAAGTCTCAATAGAAGTAAAGTGGATACTTGCAGCCTCAAAGATTTCAACCCAAAAGATTTCAAACTCATTTAAAGAAATCTGAAGAAACCATGGTAGATATCACAAATGTTCACATTCAAAAGATCTTATAAACAAGTCATTAGAACAGACTGGACTCGGCCCACCAAAACATCAAAGGCTTTGCTCAAGGCAGTTTGCCGTAATGATCTGCCCACTTCTCACACCACTGTGAGCTAACAAGACCTGTCAAATGATTAGCTCATTTTGTAATAATCACAGGCTTTTTTTTCCATAAGGCCATAGTCTTTAGACCCAGGTCTACTACAACACAGTTAACAGCAAATACTCAGTCCAACAGAGTTAACCACAAATTATCTGTTAGTTTACTGGATTAGCAATGAAATGTGCACCTAGCAGTGTTCAAAAAGGACACCAAGACAAGATTGACATTATTGTCATTGAAAAATCATCTCCACATTCTCTGCCAACATAAACTATCCCAGTCCTGAGGGAGACTCAGCCATTTGAGCTGAACAGTGACTTCAGCTCCTGCAGCCCGATGACTACATTTCCCTAGAATGATGAATGGAGGTGTTCTTGAGGGCTGACTCAGTGCCTGGCAGCACAAAGAGATGAGTAACTACCTTTGAACCAGTTTTTGTTCTAGCACACACAGATCATAGCACTGCCGAAGACTACAGAAATGAGAGTTAACCACAGTATCAGGATTTCAAAACACCGGTCTCAATTTGCCAATAGTTGATGCCAAAGACCCTTTTAGCCTAGTGCTCCTGCAGCAATGAAATTAACCATACCCTCCACTGACAGCTCAGGTCTGCATTACCAGTCCCAAAAGAGCTCTGATCTTCACTAGGAATCGTGTGAGGACAGAAAGCTTCAGCGGTGAAAACGTAAACTCCTGTGGAGTCTCTATGTACATTAGGAGAACCTCCCATGCAGAATGCCCTGCCATAGTAAGAAGAAAATGTTAATTACCGTTTTAGAATTTCTAGAATGACATAATTGAATGAATATGTTGATGCTTGGGATCAAGAATATCCAAGACAGCTGATATTCCTCAGAGCAATTATTATAAAGTGCATGTAGGATGGAGTGACTGAAAAAGAGGCATGTAAATTTTTTAATCCAGAACAAACTTTCCCAAACTTCAACAGCAAAGCAAGAAGAACTCTAACTCATTCATTATGAAGAAACTCAAATCATTAACTTGAATAATGAGTAAAAATTGTTCTAGAGAACAGCTGAGAATGCCTAAGTTGGAAAACAGCTGAGATGAACTGCATAGGAGCAGAGGGTTTACATCCCTGGTATCCTTGGTAAAGATACAGAGCTGGTCACTAATTCATCAGCTGCCAGGTCATTTGCTCTAGGCAAGAAGTCTGAGCAGAGAAAGGGTATTAACAGTCAGCCCCAACAGAAAGCTCCTAAAGACAAGCACTCCAGCATTGCCCTTTCTACACAACTTTAGCTTTAGGTGACAATTTGCTACTGATGTTTTATTGTCCCCGTGCTGAACCCTAGACAACAGCAGAGCAGGCTGAGTTTGTGAGGACAGCTACAGCAAGCAATTCAGGGGGGAATGGAAGGGAGGATGTGAGCACTCAGACCAAAACAGGACATGACACATCATAAGAAGGATAAATATTGTTTTTTGTTTTTTTTGGTTTTTTTGGGTTTTTTTTAAGATTTATTAGTTACAGGGACAGAATACAGGAAAATATTGTATTAAAAGAGGGTGTTGTTCCCCCTTGCCCCTAGCTGTACTGCAGTCCACAACAGAAACTGAACAGGAAGATCCCAAATAATTTCAGATTGACTGTAACTTCACCTTGTTTGTATAATGTCTATTAGTAATCTGCCCACAGAAGTCATGAGACAATAAAACAGAGCTCACATTTCTTGATTTGCATCCATCATTTGAAAAGAGGCTTTCCTTTAGTATTCAACAGCAAGACAATTACCCACAATGAACAGAAGAGATTGTTAAAGAAATGCGCTGCCAACAAATGACATAATCCAGTGAATTTAAACCACTCCTCTAAAAATTCTGGCATTCTGCAACATGGAAATAAACCCTAAGTAGAAGGAAAAGCAAAGCTTGCCACCTACTGCCCAAGGACATTATAGTATGTACTAATATCATCTATCTCCTTTTAACAAAATCTCTTTTCTTGACACAGAACATACAGAACTGCATCTTCAGTTGTTTCTTTAATGAAAAAAATATACAAAACCAGCCCAGGGAATATCCTAAAGCAGTCTTTCCTATAAAATCCCTGACAAGCCTGAAACATCATTTCTCACAGCATCCAAGCTGACAAAGAATTCATTTTAATATCCTCCAGTGGTGCTAGAGGCTTCAATAAAGTCTGTTCCCCAACTGCATGATAAGTTTTAAAGACAGTACTTGAAACTTAAAAAAAAATACTACAATAGATAAAGCCTATTAGAAAAGATTTTTTTTTCTGTATGCATCTGGAGGAGATATTTCCAAAGCTATATATTACATTAGTAAAAAACCAGGGCTGTAGCAAACACTGGCTTATTGCAGATACTTTATTTGCTCTACAAACTTCATGGCTCAGCATCAGATATGATGCTTTGTTATGTTTTCAAGTACAGGGAAATTCTCTTCAATAACTACAATGCTTTGCTGAGCTATTATTCCAAAGGTATTTATTTTCCTAATATATCATATATAAAAAGTAATTCCTGAAGAACAATAGGTGTTTTGCTTAGTGTAGGGAGTTGCTTAACTCAAAGTCAAGCAGTCATAATTCAATTGCCTACAAAACTTTTGAGTACACCTGCAGACCTATCTTCAGAAACAACACTGTGCTGCACACTGCAATTAGTCAACAGTTCACATTCTGGTCCTCCAGCACTGCTCTCTAAGACCATGGGATAATTTAGGGAAAATCTGATAAAGAGGAAAACAAACAAGGATTTACTGCAGAGTCCCTCTAATAGACTGCTGGCTGGTTACAAAGTCTCAATGTGTATTTAAACAATAACATCTGAAGAAGAGCCCACGTTCTCCACCTGCCTCCTACTCTTCACCAGTTACAGTCACACAAAAAAAGGAAAAACCAGTCTCACTGATGAACAGTAACCCCTAAACTTTAGCACGAGATGACATGAGCAATAAACCTCCTCAGAAGCAGTTACATTAGCAACTGATTACACTTTGTATAAAACAGTAATTTTGGATTCTTGAGCAAAATTGATCAAAGTATAAGGGTATGTGGCATAGGTAAATTTCACGAAGCTTAGGTAAAGCAGCAACTGCTTCTCAGTCAAGTACCTGGACTCTAGCACTGAAGCAAATAAGGTCATTGGAGATGAAATTTGTGTCTCTCAGGGCTCCTAAACCATGAACAGAACAGGCTATTGATAAAATGGAATCAGTGAGGCATTTTTAATGAATCAGACAGACCCAACCCTGAAGATACATCTGCCTGTGTCTAAGGCCAGTCCACATATAATGCTTTCCAAGAAAAGCTGTGCTCCTCAGCCCCACCAAGTCCCCAAAAAGAAGTTCTTCTGATAGCTTCCCAACATCTCCTGAAATAATTGTTTGATAATAAATAGCAAAAGTTCCAATAGTAAAAAAACCCAAAAAAACTAAAAACAAAAAAAACAACCAACCAACCAACCAACAAACCCCCAAAACCAAAAAAAAAAACCCCAAAACAAACCGCAACCTGAAAAAGTCACTTTGGAAGAGAACAGACCATATTGCAACACAGTAACAAGTAAGATTAAGAACGCCTCATTAAAGCCCTCCCTAACATTCAAACACTGTGGAAACACTGAATGGTCAGGTACACCTGTTTTTAAACAAGAAGAAAAAAAAAAATGAAAAGTTAAAATGCTGTGGCCTGAAATGGTGGCTTACTGTCTGCTTTTCAACTAAGCTGACAGCACGAGTACAGTTGAGAGGCAATTTTCTTTCCTGAAAAGCAGCACCTTGAAAGCAAGACAATGATTTCTATACACATGGAATATACCAAAATCACTGGCTCTTTTTGCCGTATTGTCACACAGGAGCATAAGCATATTCCAGTAATACTCAAAAAAACCCCAAACTTAATGACAAGTTAATTAAAAGTTAACTTTACCTCATGGAGTATGTTCAAGTTGCTGGGATTGCGGGAGGGAAGTGTACATTGACATTCTCAAAAGGAATGTGTATTACAGGATAATTTGGACAACTGATCTGCATAAACTCTTTACAAATCCATAAGGAAGAACACGAATAACCCGATGGATAATAGGGTACACTGTGTTTCCTTGCAGCATGTCTCTTGTTGAAAACACTGTGCAAAAGACATCTCAGAATCCACCCTAAAGAGCTCACAATGGAAAAGTTATTTTCCTGATTCTCCCTGGAGCCACCTTGCACTAGCAACCTAAGACAAGCACACCATGTGTTAGTTACATGTTAGAAATCCATACTGAAGGGATGCAATTGTCAGCATAATCTGCAGACAGAATGCCAGTTTTTCATCTCCCTGACCAAGGCAGAGAGCTCAAGAACTGCTGGAACAATCTCATCTCTGATCACTAGAGTTAAACTTTCAAGTCTGTGAAGAGTAACACACAGTGCTAATACAAGCTCAAACAGTTCTGTCACTGGGCTCTAGAACGGCAGAACGAGAAGCCCATGACTTATGGACCAAAGCCCTGAAGCACCAGGTAGCAATCCTTGGTTGTGTCTCTGTGCAGGAGTGCAGATTTGGCACCAAAATGGCAGCAAAGGAGCCCTATAAAAAGTGGGGATCCTAGTGGATAAGCAGAACACATGTCAGCAGCATATCCTCACATGAAGAATGCCTATCATATACTGGGCAGCAGCACAGTCATACAAGGGAATGATCACTGCCTCCATCAGTCACTTGTGAGACTGCCTCTCAAATACTGCAACCAGTTTTGGACTCCCCAAATCAAGACAGCAGCACAGTGGAGCAAGGCCAGCAGAGGGCCACCAAGACTGTCAGAGACTGGACACACAACATACGAGGAGAAAGATTTCTCAGCTCTGAAAAAAAAAAAAAAAAAAAAACCAAACAGCTCAAGGGGATGATATTGCAACCTACAACTGCCTCATGAGAATCTGTAGAGGAGGCTGAGCCAGACTTCTTAGAGGAATATAGCAAAAAGACACAGGGTAACAAATATGCAACAATGGAAACTTCAGCTATAAAAAGAGAATACTCTTTATTTTCTTGAGGGTAGTCAAACACTGCAACAGAAGCCCACAAATACCAGAGATCTCCAACCCTGCAATCTTCATAGTATTCAAAGTTCAACCACACAAAGCCCAGAGCAACCTCTTATAAGTGATCCTATCATAAGCAAAGGGTTGGACCCGACTGCTTCGTGCTACCAACCTAAGTTTTATTCCTGCTGTTCCTAAAAAAGTTACCTTAAAAAAATATATATAGTCAAGGTCTTTTTGGACAGGAGTTCAATATTATCAACAGCTTCCAAAAAGTATTTTCAGAGACCTCACACTTAAGTTCAAGTGCAGGGTTCTTGTAAGTAAAGAGTTTCACTTGCTCTGTACATCTTTAGTACAAAACTATCATAATGGTGGTGGAAAAAAGATGTTCTCCAGAAATATTTATTTTGACACTAGCTTCAAAAAGCCTATCTATAATATTTTTTAGACCATCACTTGATACATTATCACAATAACCAATCTTAGAACCAGAAGTTCTAAAAAATAAATTACATGCAGCCAAAGATACAAAAAAGAACTAGCATGCAAGACAGGAGCCAAAAGAGCAGTCTCTTACACTTTACAGCGATCCTCAGTCTACAGGAGTTCGCACAACAGAAAGTCAGTAATCTCGACAGATTTTAAGTATACATGTAAACATTTAACTTACAATTAGATATTATGCCAAGCACGTATTCCATTTTCTGTTATGACTGTCCTACGTTGTTGGTTTCAGTAGGGTCACAACAGTATGCCCAGTTCTTCTTTCAGGCATGTTTTTTCCAATCTAAATTCACACCAATTTGCCATCAACTAGTTAAAATTGAGAAAAAATACTACATCTTTGAACAGAAGTCAAAAAACAGCTTTAAGACATCAGTTGATAGGCTTACTAAAATTATCAGGCAATACATCTGCCCATCATAGCACGGGACTAGATCCAGTGACCCAGGAACTTTGGAAGGGACTTCTCAGCAAAGATTTCTAGGCACATAAGGCACACCAGTAAGTCCAAATCTGTCACCTGGAGTCTGTGTGTTCACCACTCCTTTGATGGGCTTTGCTCTGTCCAACATTAAAGCAGATTTTCACATTTCATCACCACCTGCCTCCAAAGGAGGCTGAAGGAGCAATGCTGGGACACTTCAGTGTATTATTAAGCTCCAACTGGTTGATGCCATGCTCCTTCTGGTGTTCATTTCCAAAACTGTACCAGAAAGACTCCTTTAAAAAAAAAAAGTTCTGCTCACACAGATGGTAAACACACAAAATCAAGCTGTTGGAGCTATCCTGTTGCCAACAAGTGAGAACACGAGATGTGAAAGGAACACCCAGAGTTACTGGAGAGCTATCACAGGAATTCAGGCCCACAAAGCACGCCTGTTACTGAGATCAGAATTCCCTACAGGTTCCAATAAGAAGCAGATTTTTGTTTCTGAAACACCACTTGTTTTCAATTACAGCCATCTATACCTTCTGCTAACATTTTTCTGAGATGAGACCTTGTACCTGACACTATATCAATCTTCAGAGCACAGCTATGACAGACTTGCTGAACCCAGGTTATTCCAGGAAATTAATCTCTCTCCAGTTTTCCTTCTGTTCAGCACCTTATTCTTCAAAAAAAAAAAGATATCTGGAAAGAAATTTATGAATTCCCTATTTTCCTAAATATCATTGCCACCATGATCCTAAGAAAGCATGCAGGAACACATCTTGACTGAAGCTGGAAAAGTTGCATTCCTATATAAAATAAAAAAAAAAAATTGACAGAGGGTGGCAAAATAGAAGCTCTGTAGAGGCAAGCCTCCTCTAGGAGCTAATTTAGGTCTTCCAGATTGGGTTCTGCCCTGGCTCTCACCAGTCCAGTCTTTGACTGCACAGCAGCAGTGTCCAGATCAGCATACTAACCACACTGACAGGGAGGATTGACTCCACTTTCCAGCAGTGGGGAAAGGAAAAGCCATTCCTAAAATATCTAGGCAGCCTCACATAACATACAAGATCACAATACATTCAAAAAGGAATTGAAATAGGAACTAGCCTGTCTACCCCTCTCAATGTTAGAAACCTGGCCTCAGAAGGATCTTTCAGCCCTGTAAATTACCCTAATACACAGGAACTATCACTGGCACTCATTTCAACAGCTGTATCTCAACATCCACCTTCTGCTGCACTCGATACAACTGCTCTGGTTTGTGCAGCAGTCCTTTTCCTCTCCAGCTCCTACACCTGGCTTCCACCAAGGTTGTAGGCTGGTGTTCTCATGGCTCCAGAGACTCTTGCCAGTATTAAGCTGACTGAAATAGATTTATGTTCCTATGACCTCAAAGCGTAACAGTTCTGCCTAGAAAAGTCTCTCTACAGTTAGGAGAAAATCCTAGGCTGAGAAGGGTCACATGAACAACAAAGCCCACTGTGTATGGAAGCATCCAGAGGCACTTTGGATACCAGGTAACAGATGACTGGTTTTGTAAGTCTGAAGTTGCTTCCTCTACATCTGTGACAATGTCTCATGCAAGCAGGTAAAGAGATTCTGGTGAATTATGAACTGCTGTAGGTATCCTCTAGAAATACTGTGAGCATCGTAGTCCAACTACTACCATAGTAGCACAGAAAAATATCAGTTTACCATCCTTTTTTTTTTTTTTTTTTTTAAACAAGAGGAACCCTTTATCCCTGGACATTATTCCAGGAATAATGGAAAGTAAGCCTTCTCTAGAGACTGCCACAAGCCTTCAGAGTGCAGTTTTAGAGTGCTTAAAAGATGACAATTCTTTTTTTCAGGGGAGAAAAAATTACATTCTTTTACCTTTCTTTCCCCCACCCCTTTCTTTTTGAAAGTATATTTTACTACCCAATTTGGACAACTGGCCTTTATCACAACAAAAGAAAAATTCCATGAGAATGTTTGGGTGTAGAGGGAGGGAGAAAAAAGGAAGCATACCCTACAGGAATCTGTACTGATAAGACAGGAATTTTCTGGCCTTTTCGTACTGATCTGTTGCACTGCTCTTTATGGGGCTAAACAGAGACACCAGGTGAGGAGACCAGCTGGTCTGGAGAGGAAGGGACGGGAAAAAAGCCTGATGATTTTACTGGCAATTTCCCCTTCATATTAGTCACTTCAATAACCCGTGTGTCACTGGTAGGAATGAAACTGAACTCAGAGTACTAGGAAATATTAAAATTAAGTAGCAATATCTCAGTCTTTCAAGACAGTGGATACATTTGTTCCTAAAGCCCCCAGTACTCTACCTTCTACCTTCCTCAAAGAACATACTGGCTCGGGGCTTAGAATTCCAAGGGAATTCAGGTAAATTTCTCTTCTTATTACACAAGACATGTAGTAGGAACCTAGTTTAGCTTGCAGATCCACAGTTAGTACAAATTAGAAGAAGAATTAGAAGGGTTTAGCAGGAAAAAAAACTGATAAAGGGGTTACGAGACAACAAATAACATCGGGAGTGTCCAATGATCTCTGCTCTGAGATGTAGCTTTGGAAAGGAAGTGCCACTTTGTTGACAGGAGACTATGATGACTCAGGGGCAGAACACTACAATCACGCTCCACCCTTCCACATTCATTTTTTTACAATCCTGAACACAGGAAAACACAATTTATTTCCTAATCCTGATTATCTTGCTCTGGAGACTAGAAGGAAGACAGACTACACCTTCCTTAAAAGCAAAAGCAACCTCTCCAAGAGCAACACCTGTTACAGGACAGAAACACTTTTTATCACTGACTTCACCTGAAAGTGGAAGGACAGCAGTAGCTGAAACACCTAAAACTGTTCAGATTCCACTTGATTGCCACCCTCCTGTGCACCTCCCCCAGCCCATCTCAAATGGGGTCTTGAAACAAATGTTGGACGCATCAATAAAACCCACAGTACAATTAGAGAAATTTCAGACTCACATTAAGTATTTAAAGCTCAGAGATACAATATCAAAGACTGGCTGAGTCATGAGCTACTAAAGAGCCAGAGGAAAAAAAACTCCAACAAGATGGGTGTTTACTTGCTGCTTATGGCAATCAGATACAATCCTGAACCTCAAACACAAGTAAGCAGAAGTATTCATTGTAGCACAGCCACACAAACTTATATTAAAAGAGAAAACATCATGCAAATACAAGAAACCAGAACAGAACAGAAGCACCAAATCTTACTCTCCTCAGTTACACAAGCTGTCAGGATTCCATGTCAGACTTTTTTCTAGGATAAACTCAAAAGGTCACCAGTGTAAATTAAAAGTAATTCCTCCAAAATTAGCACAGCAGTATCATTCTAAGGAAAACAAGTCGACTGACACCATCGGATATTCTGTTCAGGTAAGGAAATCTGGCTTGTAAGTAATAGAAATCTAAACACCCACTGAAATCTTACAGCTAAAACAAGAAGCTGTTTTTAAAAATCTGTGGCAGTTTCCAAGTACAATGTTTTGAAAATACCTGCAAGGAGCAACATTTTATAAAACTGACACACACTGGACTTCTCAGAAAGCAAGGAAAACACTTACTGTGGTTGCATTTGCTGAGTTAACCCAACAGGAGGCTTCTGCTTGATTGTGAATGCCATCTGAGCCATAGGGCCAACCTTTGGTGGGACCTGCACCTTCTGAGAGAAGGTCTGCTGGGCAGCCTGCTGGGGTATGGGCCACGGGGGAACAGCGGGGCTCCGGCCTCCAGCGGAAGATGTGTCTTGCACGACTGTATCCTCACAGGAATTACCCTTGGTTCCTGGTTTACACACACAAAGCTGAGGTCGCAGGCACATCCCTCCGTTTTGGCACGGTGGTGCACAGTTAGCTAAGAAAAGACATTTTAAAAAGTACCTGTGAAACAAAGCATGAAGGAAAATGCAAACCCTCCCCACAATAAAAAACGGCATTAATTGTTAATATTAACTGGAGTAGGAGAGAGCAACACTGCTAAGCTCCACAAAAGATAATATGCAAGTTGGTATAGCTTTTACTGATTTCTTGTACAACATGTGAACAACTTCAAAAAGTAAAATGCTAGATCTAAAAAATAGGAAATGCACCAGTTAAATTGAGAAATACAGCATTATTTCAAAGCTTTCTCCTTTCTGCTCAGCATCCCTTCTCATACTCTAAAAACCCAAACTGCATCTGATGAAACAACATTACACAGACATAGAATTTTACTACTGATCCAGCCTGGGATTTATTTTACTACTATTTTAACATCAGATGCTGCATAGGTAGCTAGAATGAATCCCTACAACCACATCATAGGTCACCAAAATGATGCAGAGAAGTGTGAAGTAATTCAACCCTTTCCCCCTCTAAAACTCAAAAACTGTTCCCTGCAGCAGCCCCACCGTAGCACCACCAGACATGACGTGCTGCTACAAAGACATTGTTGCATCCAGGAATAAACAGGTGCTTGTGGTTATCCCAGACCAGCTTCTATAGATTCCTCAGACAGTCAGTGAAAAGGGATCAGATTCTTTAAAATACAGTTCACCTTCAGAGAGGATTAATTACACTGCTTTGCATTGCTCTACTGAGTGACTACAGAGGGAGTCAGAATAACCAGCCTGGACTCAACACCCAGCTTGAAGATGTAGTTAATGCAGTATCAATTCTACTCTGAATGAACAAGAAACTTGGAAGAGAAGCAAATACCATCAAAAAAAAGAGGGAGGGAAAAAAAGAAAAAGCAATTTTACATATATCTATATTTGTATCTATATTGATTACATATATATATAATACTGCAAAGGCATGTCTACCTTGAGGATTTATTTTGGATGCTAAAATTCACATCACATAAAGACAGCAAAACAAATTAATTCTCTTATCTAAAGGACGCAATTTAACATTAAAAGATAGCAAAGAAAATAATTTCTTCGTTAGTCACATTAAAGATGGTATACAATGAAGCATGTATAAGAAAAAACATGGCTGAGCTACTTTGTTTCTACGAACTAAGTGTTTTTTTTTTAATATTGCTAAAGATCCTTTAACATCAACAAAATTATATGTCAGGTGATAATTTTTTACTAGAATAGGTAAGATGATATCTTAAACTTTAGCATGGAATTCTGCACCATAGTCAGATACATCCAATTGAACAATTATATTATTTAAAAAAAAAAAAATCAGTCCAGAGCCCTGGTCCAAATAGAGTACTTGACACTTTCAACCAAGTTCTAATACTTACTTCTATAAATAAAAATAAATCAAATGCACAAGAATATATGTGAATTAACTCATTAGGATGGGATTATGTTAGTTTGAGGCCTAGTTCATACATGGCAGATGTACCATACATACCAACTGCACATGACAATAGAATTGCCCAAAAACTTACACCTGAGTTTTGTGGGGTTTTTTTTTTCACATACACTTTCCCCTCCATGTGAAACTTATTTTCTTTTCAATAATACTTAGCTAGGCTACCTTAACTGCATATCATGCACCTCCCTGGCAAGACAAAAGTAATAATTTACTCACTTCTATCTGTTTACTTTTGAGAGTGTCTTGTCTTTGACAGCTGGAAGAGTGAAGACCATTTTCACTGAGAGTGATTTGCAACAAGCATATCCTGTAATAGATAAGCTGAGTCTTCCTCATGCCTTATTTATAAAACTTAGATTTTGCTAGAAACAGTGAAAATTCATTTATACACACATGACTGAAATAAATCGTATCATGGGAAATAAATTCAGGAGCCTAAATTCTAACTAAATTTCACTGGCTTTGGAGAGACTCTTAAGACCAGAAGAGTGACCCCATCACCTGGGTAATCTGTATGAAATGTGCAAAGATCACAGTAAAGAATTTGGGCCTTTAGAAAAACATCCCAAAAAATCATTTTTACATTAAGAAAGCATTCATGTACTTCTAGGTATTTATGGACACATGCCTAAATTAACCTCTAAGTTTCTCAAGAAATTATTTAAAAACAAATGACTCAACACAGAAGTAAGCTAACAAGACCACACCAAAAGTCAGTATGAAAAAATATCTGCTCTGCTAGGACACAGCAGATCATGGTATATCTCCTCTCAAAAGTAAAGTAAGAATGTATACATATACAAAAGACAACCCTTTAAAAAGTGCAACTCTTTTCTCTGTAGTTAAGAACCAAAGCTGTGCTTTAGAAGCCTACAAAAACTTGAGTTTCTACTTATTAAAGTGAAGGTTGCAGTAAATTTTAAACAATAAAGCTAAAAACAGAACCTCTTTTGAAATTACCTCATCTTTTTTGCCCACATACACTTAAACATTCTTACTTCACTGACAGCAGTGTAAGCCCTGAAACACATTACATGTACATAAAGCAAATGCTCTGCAGGACAAACTGCATTACTCTAATTGGCCTTTAACAAAGCAGCACCAGGAGATCCAGCAACTATGTTATAAAAGATCAGTGACAACAAGTTGAAAACCCTATCCATTAGATCCTTTTGACTGAAGTCCTTCATGAATGTTGCATAATAGAAGATCACAAAACTGGATAAAAGATCACGTTTTTAGGAAAGATTTAAAACAAACATTTTAATTGACATAATACAGCAGTTTAGTTTCTACAACATCCAAGACAGCTGTAGTGTGCCAAATGAATGACCTAATTATTTTGTTTGAAGACAACAATAGTGGCCCACAAAACTGAAAACACCAGTATTTTCCATAAAGCTAATCTTCCAAAAACTGAAGCATGGAAGTATTAAGTTCAAAACGGAAAAGCAGGCCAATATACTGCCCTTAAAGGCAATTGGCTTCATCCTATTCAATTCAAGGAGGTCATAACTGGAAGTTCAAAATGGAGCCTGGCAAAAAGGCAAATAATGAGACTAAGCCTAGTGGGTCAGATTAAAGATCCACCTAGTACAGTATTCTCCCTCTGTTACTAAGGTGGATGCTGCTTAAGGACAGGGTGAGATGCAATAAAAGTTTATACCACTACAGCTTTTAAGAATTAGAGGCTCAGCAACTTCCTGAGCAAGACTGCTGGTTTTGTGTTTAATAAGTCTCAATAGATTTTTCTGTCAGAGGTTGACTGATCTGTTCTTTGAGCCACTTTGCTGCAACATCCAAAACTTGCTGTGCCATGGAAATTGGTCACACTGAAAGGCCAGGATAGACAGAACAACCAATCTTCCCTCACTTTCCAGAGTCTGGTTTGTGGTGAGGTCGACCTTGGCTGGATGCCAGGTGCCCACTAAGCTGCTCCATCAGTCCCCAACAAGACATGGGAAAGAAAACAACATCAAAAACAAGTAATAGGTTGAGATGGGGCAGTTTACTAAAGCAAAAGCTAAAGTTTGCATGCACACAAGTAAAGAGAAAAAAAATCAAACAAAACAGGTTTATTCTTTACTTGACATCAGCAAACGATGTTCAGCAGGGCTTCAGCATGCATAGGGCTTGCACCAGAAGGAAGCTTTGTAAATAACAAATGTCCTCTGTTTTCTTCACCTTTCCTTCACTTTTCTGAGATGATGTCATATGGTATGGAATATCCCTTTGGTCAGTTTGGGTCAGCTGTCCCAGCTGTGCCTCCTCTCAGGATCTTGCCCACCCCCAGCCTATTGATGGGAGGAAGGGAATGTTGAGACACTGCTGGTGCTGTGCCTGAACTGCTCAGCAGTAGCCAAACCCTGGAGTGTTACCAACATCTCCTTAGGTATCAATGCAAAGTACAGCTCCAGCTCAGCCAGACCCAATACAGTGGGCAGGGAACAAGGATCCTTTTGGGTTGGGGTTTGTGTTTTAAGACCATTCAATCTGTGTCTACTGAAAATAAAGTCACAGTGACACATTTGCTTTGGAAGTACCTAAGTCACAAAAAGCCCAAAACTGTGTCCCAAAATGCTCAACCTTTTTATATACCTTTCCCTAAGCAACTGCTGCTCACCACTCTCTCAGAAAGACTACTATGGGGTTTGACAAATGCATACCATGCCTGGTATGGTTCTATCTGTAACAGTCTTTCAGAAAAGCCAGGGTAAAATAATATTACTGTTAGGTTTAAACACACCCCTCCCAAAACATCTTATGTTGGTTTGGGACTGATCTATACACACACGCTTTTCAGTCCATGTGTTCATGTCATTACAGTTAAAGCATATATAAATATTTGCAGAAGCAAGACCTAAAATAAAAGGTTTATAATAGTTTCAAAACACATAAATATTTTAAAACTTCTACATATACAGAATGTAATTTGTTTAAATACATTCTAAATTAAGCATAATTCATTATCTGGACTCAGTAAGTATAAAACATTGTCATGTATGGAAGGAGTTTAGATAAAAATTTCTCTTTTGTCCCTTCAAATGAATCAAAATACACGTGATTCCACTTGTCCTAAAAATGTTTGTATTAAAGTAATATTAAACTAATGCTAATTCTTGGATTAAAATCACTACAATCTCATTCCTATGCTAATCACTTATTTTAACTTCCTAAAAGTAACAACACATTTACAAGTTTACTTCCCTGTGGTGAATAGAAAGCCACAAAAAATTACTGTTCAGTGAGAAATTCACAATAAACAAATTTAAATATCCCAAAAGTTTCCTGCATCCAAATTCCTAGTCTTTTAGCCTCAGCTCCACCTTTAAGTATTTCCTTTACCAAGCAACTGCTGTTGGTTTGTACTTAAATGTCCACAAACAATGTCATCCCTGAATTTCTAATATTTTGACACAATTACACTACAACAGTGTTGTGAGTCTTATGCCATTGCTAATGCACCCATCCACCAGATTTCTTTCTTTTTCCACATGAAATTTACCTTTTTTTTTCCCTCACCTTGAGCACACATAATAGTCCAGCACCAGTTTAAAGAGAATGCACTGACTTGCAACAAATTTTACCACAGTGCACACTGGCACAGTTTTAAGTTTTTTATCAACTTCTCCCACAGGAGTGTGTAAATCCTGTCAGGCACAATACATGCCAGAGGGTAAATAGTAGGAAATACAGCAATTGGAAACAGGATTTGTAGTATAGAGCTCTTTCAGATTCCAGCACAAAATGGTTGAGAAATGATGCATGCATCAAGTTCATAGAAAGGGGAAAAACCAACACTATGACATGGATCCATCTGTGCTGAGGGCAGAGCTTTCAAGCTTCTTTACATGCAACATAGAAATACTGTTAAAGGCATAACAAATACTGCCTTTTTTCATGAATGCAAGATTTTTATTCCTCAAGCACACAAGGAAACCAAACCAAAGCTCGTCCTGGTTGAGTGCACATCCTAAACAAAAAGCTGTGATACAAAGGCACCTTTAACTTCTGCTGGGTTGAAAGACAGAGTGATGATCCCCCACCAATTCCAGAAGAAAAGCAGTGAAGCGCTTTCCTTGGAAGGCGACAAGCTGTGGGTTCTGAAAGGAAAAAGGCATATTCCAGTTTCTCTCAGAAAAAATCTGAATACAGTGCTGACATCCTAAAGAAGAACAATGTTTTTTAGAATTTCCTGTTCTCAGAACTACCCTGCTGCTTAGCTCACCACTCAATTTTTCACTTTTACTCTGAATACCCTTTTAAGTATTAAGCCACTGTCAGGACTGAGGATGCAACTGGAGTCTAGAAACTCAAAAGCTCACTAAAGCAAATGCTTTTCTGGGGACCTGGTTCTCTATCTGAGTATCTCACACCAAAGGGGTTTCAAAAATTGAAAAGTTTACCAGAAATACATCCAATAATTCTAAACATTCATTGAGAATGGAGGAGAGAGGAATTTGCAACCAAGGGTGATACAACCTTGTTGTAAGACCATTCTATTAAAAAAAAAAAAAATGAAATTACTTTTATATAATCCTAAGAAATTACATTAACTGCAGAAAACCTGTGTGACCTCTACACTACTAATGGAGGTAGTATTACAACCATCTGTGTCTTTCTACAGGAAAGGAAGAGGAACTTGTTTTTATCCTAACTATATGGTCTTAAGTAATTCTTTCCTAAATATACTTCAAATGAAAGCATGTGTTGGAATTCTTTGCTGTCCACTTCAAACCATCAGATTCATTCCCACACTGGCATGTAAACATGACCTCCAGGAAGGGAGGGAAACAAAAAACAATGCTTTCAGCATACATATTTCTTTTAAAACAAACACCCAGAACAACAGTTTGACTCTCAACCTAATGGCAACAATGTATTTTACTGACATATTCTATGTATCTCCACAGTATAATCTCTAAATGCCAAGACTTTATCAGAATTGAATAGCAACTGTACTCAAATACTTCAAAAGCTTAACTTCAGCAAAAGGATGCACTATTCTATCAGCAACAAGAATATCACACACTGTTTGATTTTCATTCATGTTGTGTTTACTGGAATTTATATTATATAAATAGTTACAACTGCACAATCTGAGAGACATTTTAAAGTATTTAATTATAGGAAATCATGACTACGCATATTCTGACAATACAAACATTTCACATGCTACAAATCCCTTTATCATTCCAGTGCCCACAAATAAAAATCATTCACTACAGAATGGACTAAGCCAAGGAAACCAGCAGACTCACATGTTGCACATTGTTTTTGCTGCTCAAGTGGTTAACACTCCAGTATGCAATCCTTTTAATTCCCTTAACGTTTCTCAGTACAGTGCTTCCTCATTTTGTTATAAAGTACTTCATAATAAATATGCAGGAAACTGAACAAACTAAGACAAGCTCAGTAAAAAAAGCAACTGGAAATATTGAACGGCAGGACTACTGAAGTGTTACAAAAAAGAGAAAGACTAGAGAAAAAAACTATTAATCACAATAGAGTAAGCAAAACAGTAAGTACAATAAAGTTTTTCCCTAAATTCAACCAAATCTCAGGAAGACTTCACAATTCGGTTGAGCGTCTCTGAAATTCCAGGCCTAAATTGCCATCTAGAGATAATAAAAACCTGATCTCAATTATTAAAAAAGCAAATCTTGCCACAGGACACAAAACTATTTCCCATATGCAGGGATTACTATCTGCACTTCACAAAAAAAACCAAAAACAAACAAAAAAAAACACCAAAAAACCACCAAAAAACAAAACGAAAAACAAAAAAACCCCACATGCCCAAGCAGACCTATTTTTAGCTCTGTATTTAAATGAAATCTTGCCCTGCTAACATGTAAAATGCTTGTTCCCCCTCTGTGTGCAGTCACAGCTGTGGAGAAATGTTGAATATTTGCTTTCTTTCTATAATCAATGGGCAGGATCTATTTTCTAGGAATAAATTAGGGTACACAAGTTCTGCTGCTTTTATAGGTGGGACAAAAAGCCAACTAAAGAAAGAAACCTCAAACCCACCCCAACATCACTCTAACAACTAACATATCAGCTATAGAACACGGACTGACTTGATGACCTGAACCATCAATAATCTATTAACAGCCAGTACTCCAGAGTTTGAACAAGGAGACAGTTTAGGGAGGTGTGTGCTTCTCTCCATCTCCTCTCCACAAATCCTACAGCTCCCAGGCAATCCAAGCTGGCTTTAAGGCAGGATCAGCTGGCACAAGCAGCCCTTGGTGGTGAAGGCAGCACTCTTCTCAAGGCCTCTCAGAGAGCAGAGCCCCTCCCCTCGCTCCAGCTCTGCTTTTACCAAGGTTGGGAGGCTCACTGATTCCATACACAAAGCCACTCTGCAGGACAGGAAGGAGAGGGGAGCATGCCCCCTTCCAGCTCTTTCCTTTTCCATGCTCAGGAAGAGCGGCTGTAAGAAGAGAGGTGTAAGACCAGTACTGTGAGTATCACAGTATCACTTCTCTGTCAATCAATCCTTTTGTTCCTACACACATACAGGACCAGGTAATGCACAACTGATGGATGCACCACAGCTCTCCCTGGCACCTACACAGCTTTCTACTCCACTTCTAAGTTACACACCGAAAACAAACAGCCAAAAAAGTGAAAAGAAGGGAGAAAAAATAAAACCAAAACACCTCAGTTTTCTGTGTTCCTCCCTTCTGATTCTCTGTTAAGAAGGGAAGTGTTCAGGACTTTTTATCCACTGTAGATTTACCACAACTTTACTGCAGGCCCTGCTTCTTTTGTTAACACTAACTGCTGCAATGAACTGAACAAGCTCATTATCAATCTGTCATCTGCTCCAGTGTGAGAACACAATGTCTTGACAAGTTTCTTTTAAGGTTCTCTTTTTTTGTTTTTGTTCTGTCTTAATTCTATACACACTTGCAGTATTTGTACGAAACAGACTATGTACCATTATAAGCCTGTTTCCAGTAAAGTCCCCAGTGTCTTACAAAGAGAAGGCTGGGTAGGTTTCACTTCATACTAATTGTGGACTTAAGTTTCCTCACCAAAATGAGGGAATGGCACATGGCACGGTCGTGTGGAGAGCAGGCAGCAGCTAACAGCTCCCCATCTTCTCACAGCTCTTTTACAGCCTGGTCTCACAGGGGGAAGGCTGGCTGCCAAGCATGGCCAGGAGACAGACACTGTGCTCAAAGTCTGCATTGCTGCTGATTCAGATCAGTCTCTCCTGAACCTGTCATACCAATTGCACTTAGAGAGGTGTTGTGGGACCATCTTTAGGTGTGTGCACTCTATTTAAGATGCAAAGAAAAAAATATGTCTAAATAATAAAAAGCTAAACTCAAAACATGAGCTCTCCAAGAATGCACCTAATGTATTTCAGTCTCACATTGGTGTTCATTCCAGAAGACCAGACTACACCTTGTCCAAAAGAAAACATTAAGCCCTGAAACACGCATGCCCTGGGCCTCAGGTCACCAAACCCAAAGAGTATTGTCTATAGATCAGCTCCATGCTGCTTGCTAATGTAGACAAAGACTACAAGAATTTGGACCCTGTCATTCTGCCCCCTTCCAAGGGCAGTAAGCAAAAAATAAAGCAGAGTAGAATTACCATCAAGGCCTAACAAGAGCTTTCCCACTACAAAAGCCCATTTCCTGCACATGAAATTCAAAAGTTTTATTTATATATTATAGCAGCAAGCACAACAAAGGCAAAACCAAGCTTCTAAAGCTTTCAGTTTTTCAATTCTGAATTGTTTAAAAAACACATCAAAGGACAGATCAAAAAGAGGCTAATGTATAGGTCAGTCACATGAGGTCAAAGTAGTTTGTCCCTTTAAAATTCTGACATTAAATTTTGATTTAGACATACTTTGAAGGAGATTGATACTGCTTTTACTGAGATGAGGAGAAGATTTAGAATGAGAAGAAACAACATTTGGGGACAGTATGTTATAGTTAGGCTTTGTATACACAATGTAAATAAACAGAACTTGGTAAAACTCAAAGCCACAAAACTGATTAAGCACAAGCCTCAGGAACCGGTTGTGACCAGAAAACCTCCAAGAAGCACAGCGGCAAACATTCGAAATATTTGGGTTCGATGGTGAAAAGTACAGCTCTCCTGGATACCACTTCCTAGATTCTGAGCAACCCATACTAAAATACTTAGTGATACAGAGTTTTTGTGTCTAAACTGGAAGACTCATGCATGTTTCTAAGTTTCCAGGACCGGATCCTAACTCTATTCCAGAACAAGACCTAAGCATGCAACCTTTCCCTCACCTTCCCCAAGAAATTCAGAAGTACAAGCTGGAAGCAGCTGAGGGCACACTCCATCCAGGTGATCTGGAACCACTGGGTACAGTGTCAAGTGCCCATGTCCTGAAGGAGACACAAAGCTGCAGCACGCTTACCCAGCCACAGCGAGAAGCACAGCTCTGGAAATTTAGGGAGGAGAGGGCAGAAATTGAACTGCAGTACACAAGCAGAGGCCAAGCAGATTCAGAAACTGAACAAAGGGGACCCTTCCTCGAGGCAAGTATTCACACAATTTTCTAGTCTCATGCCTCTACAGCAGCAAATATCTACTGTTCTGTATTTTCTTACTCTGAAAAATATATTAAACCTCTGTAACATCTTGATTTAACATTGAATCAGGCAGTCTTTTTTAAAAGAGAATTAGAAAGATAATCTTTTAATATAAAAAAAAAGCCAACAGACTGTTTTCTTATTTTCTGATGACCTTTCCAACGTGCCCAAGCACAAGACAGACAGCTTATGGTCAAACTCAGAGAATTCAGTCCAGTTCCAACCCCAAAGTATTAGCCCTATACATGGAATACATGCACGCACACACCCCACACCTTCAGCTAAGAAAGGCTTAAGACCCTTTTAATCTTAATTGACAATAATGACATACCTAGGTTCTGCATAGACAGCAATTTCTCTCCCTATAGGAAATTTATTCTAAATGTGTTCCTGCAAAATCCACTTCCTTACCTCTTTGCCCTGTGAGCCTTTCTTACACCTTTGCAGTAAGGAATTCATGCCATTAAAAACTGCTAGCTCTCTCCTTCCCATTTTTTTAACCATCCAGTTTACATTGAGAACACTCACAAACAACTGCTATTAATACTCCAGACAAAACATATGATACATTTTACAAGGGGTATACTACTACACCAAGGTGGTTCCTCCCATTTATCTTTTTAAGATATCAGATTCTACATACAACAGGAAACTTTCTCTTATGTTCCCAACATGAAAAACAGTTCCTTGTACCATTAAGAAAACAAAACCAAAACAAACAGAAGAGAATATTCTGTAGAAATAGTTTTAACTAACAGAAATTTAGTAGTAAGTAACAAAGTAGAAGATAACAGATTTCAACAAGCTAAACACCCAGTTGGCTGGTGGGAACTCCTGATTTCCAGCACAGGCCTTCCTGACAATTGTTATAACTTGTCCAAGACCACATTTAACCTATGGCTTAATTTCCATAAATGAAATAATAAAAACCCCACACTCTAAGCTTTACTTGCCTTACAGACATGTTACAGAGCTAATTAATGTTTCCATACAGCTCTGTTATGCAGCAAGTACTAACAAAACACGGTGTCTCCAGCCTTGGTAGTATCTCATTACTGCACTTGCACAGATTATAACCTATGATAACTTTGTCTGGAAGACAATCCTTGTCCTAAACCCTTTCACGTGCTTCTAACTTTCCAAGATGTTTACTATTGAGGTTCAATTTTTCCCACCTTTGTCTTTACTCAAAGGTGGATGATGTTCAGAAAGCTTCAGAAAGGTTGGTTTTGATTGTTAGGCATCATACACCCAGCATAAAGCATTTCTGAATGCTGCTTACATTGAGTGTTATCATTTCATCTTTTTAATTAGAATGATGCAGCTCTTCATAATTTAAGTCACTCTGAGTTTGAAAAAAGTTCTTAAAACTTTACAGTGTAAAACTGAAATATTAGGGACAGAGAGGGGAAAACCCTGCATGCTTAAATTGGATATGGTAGGCACTCTCATACAGTTTACAGAAAGACACAAGCTCACCTTCTGAGGACTGTCCGGCTTCCAAGAGAACATGAACAAACGTAAACACAAAAGGCAGTTCAGCTTCAGACTAAAATTTAAATAAAAAGAATTTGCAAAGTTCACTTGCCTCCTCTGTACAGATGCTGTCCTCTGACCTGCACAGAAACATTTCAAACACCCCCTGTAGCTGCTGCTGAGGGAAAAGCCATGTCACTGCTCCCAGCCAGACTGCCACCCGCCTGGACAGAAGTCACCCAAGGGAACGGCAGCCACAGCCCCAGGCATGAGAAAACAGGGCTAGCAAACACCACCGAGCAAGGCAAAGGGAAGGTGAGAGGAGGCAGCCAGACTCTGCCCTTCAGCCCCTCTTTCTGAGGGTTCCAGGCAGGCTTATTCACACAGGTGCAGCAGAGCAGAAACACATGCTGCTTGTTCCAGCCTGGGATTACACCTGAGCTAATAAACCTCGCTGATCAGAGCTGGCTCTCAGCACTCTGGTTCTGGAAGCACGATGCAGACAAATGGAAGTTGGCTCTGGAAAGAGCCAGTATGGGTCTGGGGTTTATTAACTCAGGCTTTGGACCATGCAGAAAAATAAAATCTGGCCCTAGAGACTAAATAGCTTATTTAAGTGATACTGAGCCTGAACTAATAAACCCTGACAGAGTCAAACTGATTTTGCATCAAGTCAGCTCAGGTGTGCCAGCATCTGTGGCACAGTTAATACACTGCTGCAATAAGCCACTCAAAACCAACAGAGCCTGCTACCTGAATTTTAAAAACTCACTTCATTTTGCAGGAAACAAAGGGGTTAACTGTTCTTCAGCTATAGACTTTCTTTTCTTCTGAAAGGAACATCAGGAGCTTCCAGAAAAGGTGGTATCTGGCTTTTATGACTGTGAGACTAATCTTCCATAGCTGCATCAAGTCAATGCTATCTCATGGTTTGCTTAAGTTACAAAACAGACAACTTCAGTACATTCAGTGCTTCCCTTGGCCTGCCAAGAGAGGGGTGAAACTGAGAAAATGCAAGCCAAGTGTATTATACCACTGCTAGGAGGAATCAGAGCAGCATCAGAGCAGGGAATAAAAATATTTAATGCTAAGGAGAGCCTAATATCAGAGGCACAAAATGAGAAAATCCCCCCACCTTCCTTTCTTTTAATTCAATCTCTGCTACTCCATTCCTCCAGTTACTGTATGAGCTAACCAAGTAATTAATGAATTTAAATTAAATTCCACAAAGATATCCCATAAAAATCCAATTGTCTGACTTACTCCTTACAGAAGACTCTAAAAATAAAAGGGAATCAAAAAGAAAAGATTAATGATAGTCAGAGAAGTGAAAAAGACAAAACACAACAGACAAAAAGCAAAGAAAATTACTTAATTTACAAACAAAACAGGTGCCTGGAAATAAAAATTACTAGAAGACAGAGAAAAAGCTATTAAAAAAAACATAAAACATTGTTTGGATTTTGTTCAAATAATGAAGTGACAATAAAATTGGTTGACAATAGCACAGTTAGAATACATTTTTCAATTAATGTCCGGAAATTACTAAGAGTTTTTTTCATTTTGATTCGTCTTTAAGCTAAGGTAGGTGTTTATTAAGCTCTACAGTCAGCCTCGAAATACCACTGTAAGCTGAAGGAAAACATTCTAGTGCTCATAAGGTGTTGAGCAAAATGTGACTAACCTAACACAGCAGCATGCATTTGAAAATGTTAATTTAAAAGGATATCTTATATACATGTCTGAATTAGTAGGAAAATTGTCAGGTTTTGTCTTTAACGACTGTCATAAAGTCTTTGCTTCTTAGCAACAGGTCCATGCAGATCAAAGGTACTTGACCTTAAGTCAGGATTACAAAAGTGATTGCTCCCTATTGTGAAAAATCCCACACAGGGACAAAAGCCACTTGGGAAAAAAAAATCTTGAGAGCATTGTTCATTCCAACTCTCTCAGGAACAGTAATCTCTCCTGCTGAACTACAGGAATATCCCCAGCTCTGCCCAATCTCTCTGATACTTACAGGAGTTTCCTGAAGACATGCCATTCCAGTCTTTCCTGACCTCATGACATCACCCCAGTTTAGCCATTTACAATCATTCTGAATCTTGCCTAAAGCAGCAGAAATTCTTCCGCTTTCCCATTAGAAAGAACAACTGGAGCATAGCAGGATTGATTCAATCGGTGTTATTTTATGCACATATTTTGTGTTTGCAGTAAAGGCACATCACTCTACAGGACCTTCACCAAACCCACTTCTTTCACGTTGTTCAGTGCTTCATGAATTCCATGTGGTGAGCACACGATCACTCATGTGGGCTACTGGTGAAGGGACAGTGGGGGTAGATGGTGATTCCTTGCTCCCCACCTGTGCTCCTCCGGTAGATTCTCTACCTTGTTAAGCCACCCATTCTAAAAACTCCTAAAAACCAAGAACTGATGGGGAGGAGATGTTCACATGTATAAAGCCTCCACAAAGTTCTCTCCAAAAATGTCACTATCTGTGCCAAGAATAAATGCAAGAGACGCTCACTATTCATCCTTTAGCAAAGGCGAAGGTTAGGAAGGAGGGATTTAAGGATGGAAAGAGTGTTACATCTGTCCTGTGTGTTCTGCAGCTCAGCCAGCACCTCTTCGCCCACAGACGACCCCACCACCTCGCCAGGTGCCTTGGCGGTCCCCTCGGCTCTCACCACGTCTCCTACCACACGCCCCTCCCGACCACACGGCTACTCACGTTTGATGCACCGCTGGGAGCCCGTGGCCTTGCTCCAGCCGTGGCAGCACTGCCCCCCGCACACATTGACCCTGCGGGAACAGCAAACAAGGACCAGTGTCCAGCGGGGCACCCCCGCTCCCCGTGCCGAGCCGGGCCGCGGGGCGGGCGCTGGCCCGGGGAGACAAAAGGCGGGAAGAATTAAATCTCCCGACTAAACTCGACGCCTCATGCCGCGCGCGGGGCCCGCCGCGGACTCCCGGGATGAGGGGAGCTGGGCCCTCGCCCGGCCTCATGTGCCGCGGATATTCGGCACCCACGGCGGGCACCGGAGCCGGGCAGGTAACGCCGCGGTGCCCCCGGAGCCTGGGACGGCCCCCCGCCCTCTACCCCCTCCCGAGGGGGGACAGCGGCCGCGACGGAGATGCCGGCTGTGGTCGGGAGCTGCGGTGTGGAGCGGGGGGCGTGCGGGATGGGAGGGCGCCTTACCCCGGCAGCGGCGGCAGCTGGTGCTTCTGGCGGAGGGGCAGGGCGGCGCTGCTGTTGCCGTGGGGGCCCGGCGGCGCCTTGAGCCGCGGGCTGAAGCGGGCCGGCTTGGCGAAGGAGGAGGCGTGAGCGGCGGAGTTGGGGTGGCCCTGGCCGGCGGGGCCCAAGCGGAGCTGGACGGCGGCGCTGCCCGGCTTGCTCATCCGCCGGGTCCGTTCCAGGGGGCCGACGCCGTAGCGCGTGTTCAGCTGCACATTGAACGTGCGCTGCTGCTGCTGCTGCTCCCCCCCTAGGAGGGTCGGGCCCTGATGCCGGCTGCCGGAGGAGCCCCCCCGGCCGGGCTGCAGGACGTACGTGATCCTCCTTAGCCTGCCCTTTTCGGAGGCTGCGAGCCCCGGTGACAAAAGTGCATAGGCAACGAGAAGGAGGAAGCCCCATCTGATCCGACCCATTTCCACAGCGGGAGCCCCTGCGCCAAGTTCGCGGAGCCGCGGTGCGAGGGTTTCCTCTCCGCCAAAGGACGCGCGTGTGTGCGACCTGCGCCCAGGGCGCGGATCCCTCCTCCGCTCGCTGCCCCCCAACCTGCTCCGGGCGGGGGGGAGAAGGAAAAAAGCCTCAGGATCCTCCCGCCCGCCCCCCAAACTGTTAGGAAAGTTCAGCAAACACTTCGCCCCGTGGAGCAGGAAAACATCGTTGGAAGAAAGGAAGCGGCGAGTACGAAGCGAGCTGCGAGCCGGAGCGGGAAGGGAGGAGGAGCAGCAGGGGAAGGGTGTTTGCTGGAGGGGGGTGGTCGCAATGGAGAGCAGATGTCTCGGTTGCCGGAGCTGCCAGGGGTCTGCGTGCGTGTGTAAGAAACGGCCCCTGAGCCGGTGCGGGCTGTCCCGAAGTCCCTCTTTAAGAGAGTTTCTCGGCGAGTGAGCGTGTGCGGAGGGGAGGGGGCGGGCGGAGGGTGCCCCGGCCCCGGTGCCGGCCCCGCGCAGCCAATCTGGGGCCGCCGTGACGTCAGGGGCGCTCCCGGCGCGGGGAGGGGGCCCGGCCGGGGCCAGGTGACCGCGGGCGGGGCGGCGGCGGCCGCGGGGTCCCGGCGGCGGAGCCTGTGCCGCCCAGCGAGACTCGCGAATACCTGCCTGAACCGAGGGGTGCCAGGGACCCGGCCCGCACAGCTGCACCAGCTGCTGGGGCAGCGTACCTGTACTTCGGCAGCCGCTGAGCCTTGCTGTTCTGTTTTAATGAACGGAGACGAGGCTTTAAAGCCCCAAAAGCGTAGTACGCGTGCTTCTCTCTGTAGGTGGGAACTCGACGATAGCACTTACGGTATAGGTAAGCACATTCTTCCGTCAGCCTGACGAGAACCAGAGGTTGCTCTTAGGAGGGACCATATTATTCTTTGTTTCTCTTTATGTTCGTAAAGCAGTATGTGTTAGTAAAGAATGAGATACAAACCACAATTGTACGCTCGTAATTAACGTATAAGCAAAACTGCCCACGTTTTTCTTTAGTGTGTCTTAACCAATCTCACCCTTTAGCACTGTAAACAAAAAAAGTTCACAAAATAACCCGAAAGTTGCATCTTTTAAAATACTCAGAAGCTGATGTGTCCGAGTTCTTTCCAAGAAACTTTGTGGAGAATCAGTTTGCAAATCCAATAGCTTGGAATTCAGGTCCTCCTCTGCTCTTTTCCAAAGCTTTAAGGACACTGACCCCGGCTCCAAACTGACGAGGTTTTGCTCTTAAATGCTCTTGGCACAGCTACACAGCCGGCAAGGGGAGCAGGAGGGTTTTACATTGACTCGATTCTAGGCAAGAGTCAGTGTAAGGGGCACGATGGTCCCTTCCTCCTTAGTTCTTATCTATTTAAAACTGCTCAAAAATAAATAGATGTTTTAAATAGATGAGAGTTTGGAGCTTGCTATAGCCACAGTGTAAGGGATCCACATCAATGTTAAAGGCTTTTGCTCCTGTGCCTCTACTGGTATGAGTTGAAACCCAGTGTTTGAAAAGAAAATGCCACAAGTACTTGCATATTCTAAATCCACAGTGGGTTAAATGAGAATGAAACTCTGTGGTGCTTCAGAGAAAAACTGAGATAAAGCCTAAAAGTTTCAGAGACCCAGTTTGAAGTTAACTGGGAAGTTAACTGTGAGACCCTTGCCTCTTCTCGTAGAAAACATACACATCTATTGTCTTTGTAACTTGGAAAACATTCCCAGCAAGTGAACTGCTCAGCCTTCCAAAGGCTAATTGCTGTGAATCCCAACTATGCTAAATGTTTTTACAGTATTTAGGGGACAGAAAAACACCTTGAAACCACTGTGGGGAGGTGAGGACTGAGTAAGTGGAGAGAAACTGACGTGGTACGCAGGATTGTTGCTCTGCACAAGGCTGCTGTCCTTCAGAAGTTTTCCAGAATGAGATCACAACTCTGTGTGTGGCTGGGTTTGTCAAACAGAGGGCAAAAACTGCATCATTCCACAGCAGAAGCCATTTGCTTTTAAGAAATGTGAGGTTTAAGTCATGTCAAACAGGGGGCAAATGTGGTGTGTTACTGGCTACTGTACAGCAAACGGTAAGGAACCTCAAGGGAAATATATCTACAAAGGTGGAATCATAGAATCACTGAGGTATAAAAACACTCTTGAAAAAATATTTAGTATTATCTGAAATTAATTGCTAGAGGTCAAGCACTCGTCACAAATTTACATGGCAGATCTGATTTTCAGTGTTCTCTTTATTTTTTCTTTTTTCCCTCTAGCACAGAAATCCACACGTTTCCATTTGTCTGCTATCTGGTTTTGCTTCCTCCCCTCCTTCTTTGCCACAAGATCTTGGATATTAGGGTCTGAGTTTGGCTGCAGTAACACATCAGGTTGGCCACAGAAGTTTTAACAGCTAAAAGAAGACTTTTGGGAACCACCACTGCAGACTAAATCTCAGCTCAAAATTTCTTCACATGTAGAAGTTTCTCCTTCCAAAGGACCAAAAGTTCATCCAGCACAAAACAGCCAGATGCTGGCCTTTTAAAATCAAGCCAGGTGACTACTAAAATTCTGAGGATTCTTTAGTAAATGCTGGGAAACCTGCTCTGGCTGCCTCCCCAGCTCCCGTGGAAAAGACACTGATCTGAGTTAGCAGTGACAAACAGGAATTAGCATCTCACATCACCTTTCAGGCACAGCCCTCTTGTGAAGAAGAGTTGGGAAAGCAGTTTGCATTGTTTCTGTTCTTGTCCCCCGTGGTTTGTGACTAAAGGATGGACATAAGGAAACAAAGTTCCTTAGTCTGTACACCGCCCACCAGAGGGGCAGACCTCTGGATGCTGTGCTGTAAGGGTGAGGCTGAGAAGGGCAGAACTGGCTGGAAGACTGGGAGCAGGACAGATGCAGGAGGCAGAACTGCTGCCCTGATGAGATGGCAGGACTGCTTCAAGCTTTAAAGGCTTAATGGACAGGGGGGATGCCAGTTTGGGAGTGTGAGTATCTACGAGAAGAACCAAAATAGCACTATTCAAACCAGAATAAAAGGAAGAACTAAACTGCTGCACATGCTTTTTCTCAACTCTCATGACTTTGGGGTCAGTCCTGTGAATTGAATGAGGAAGGACAATGGTTTTGAGCTGTCAAAGCTGGCAGCACTCAAATCTTTCCACCGTTCTTTTCATCACACAACTGTTGCCCTGTGTCTCAGGGAGGATGTGTTTGCTGCATAGGCTCGCAGGGCAACACAGGGACCTTCACAGGATGCTTCAGTGAGGATGTGCAGTTGTGCTGAGGCTCAAGTCAGCTGAGCACAGGTGATTGCTGAGCCAGCAATAAGCACCACAGTGCATCTCCCTGTGACTGGATGTCCACATTAGCCAGGCAGTAAGTTGAATGATCAGCAATGCCTGATGTGTCCAGGTGTGGGGTCAGTAAATGGCCCTGGTGATCTTGTAGATCCATCAGGGAGCAAGTCTTGGCTTGTAGAGAAAGCTGGGTTGAGAGCTCACATTTAACATCAGAGTTTGAAAAGGCTGAATGCTGTATTTAGCCTCAATTTTGGCTATTTAAGAAAGCTTTTACAGTACTGTAGCTCCATTAGCTTCAGTAATATTACTTCAAACTTCTTTTGAGCTAAAGGAGGAAAAGCAGTCTGTAATTTCCTGTAAGCTGAGAATCAGCTGGAGACCTGTATTTGCTCTTTTCCTTTTCTGTGCTATACAATTATCTGAAAAAAGTCCTGTATTTTGCAGTCTAAATTACACCTTTAGCTATAGCTCTGTACAGGTAACACGACCCTAATGTTAAGAGTATTTCTTTTGAACAAAAGAAAACAGCTTAGTCTGACTATCATCAGAGCAGGAAAAAGAAGTAATTGGTGTTTATTATGTCACTAAAGTGTATAGCACATGTGACTCTGAATACATATGTGATTTGCAGAGTAAGACCATGTAGATAAAAGTATCATTTCTACACGCTATTTTTCAAACAGAACCGTACCTTCCAACCCTGATTGTTGTTTGTTCCTTCAGGCAGAAACTGCAATTACTCTACAGTTTGTACTAATATCCTGAGGCCTCAACTGTTCCTGAATGTTACCACAGTATAAATATCATTAATAATGTTTCACAAAAGGACAAGTCCTGCTCACTCTATTCATATAGGCACTTAACATTCACTTCCAAGGAGCTCAGATAGCCAGACTAGGCCTGGATGGATGTGTGAGGTTTGGAAGGAAACAGCTGAGCTTTGCTGTACTCATTCACTACTGCTGACCTTCCTTGTGATTTGGAGATCCCTGATGACCATACTTGGCACGTCCCAGTAATTCCTGACTCACACTATGTTACCTTGGGTAACCAACCTTCTGCCTCTGCCTTCTTGGATTTGCTGAATCCGAGATGCATCAATGTGCCTTCCCAAGCACCTTCTCTGAAAGAGAAGGCCAAGGCCACTCTCCCACTGCAATCAGGGCTGTGCTGCATCAGGCACTGTACACACAGCCCAGGTGATAAATCCTGCCAGCTCTTCTGACTGGAGTCACGTGGTCCTGAAGCAGACCAGCTTTTCAGGGGCCAAGGAACTTTTATGATGAGCTTGGTCATGATATGACTTCCCATCTTGGAGCAGTACAGATCCTATGTGGCACTCAGTTTCTGAAGCAGACAGATTAGCATGCAGATATTCCAGAGCCACAAGAATGGATGGGAAAAGAAAACAAAGTAATGATCGTAGGGGTAGGAGTCATCATTCCCACTCTGACGACTACCAAAAGAGATTGCAATAAGGACTTCTATTTTTTTCTTGCATTAAGTCACATTGAAAATTGGATCCGTTTCACAAAAGTCTGATGCCAGTCTGTCACCACTGACCACCACCATATTCAGCAAAATACACATTTCAGGCAGGTAGGAGTGGGCTTCTTTATAAGTTGCTGACAATAGCTGTAGTAAAAGAACTTGTGTGGATTTGTATAGTCTTGAATTCTATCTTACCAAACTAGCAGAAATCCCTTCTGGAATATTTGGCAGTTTCACAGTCATCCTCACATATGGAAAATAACTGATTTAGAAATACAAGATTTTTTTCCAGATATGAAAATCTCCACACTGTGCTGCCGCAGTTATTCTCCCTCTCAAGGAAATAAATATATCCTGTCTATGAAACAATTAAAATATCTATAGAATTTTTTTATTATGCTATTCCTTACAATTGTTTGTTTCTTTGTACACTGAAAATAAATAAACTGCAAGGAAATTAGGTGGAAAGGAGCACAAAAATAAGAAAATACATACAATCATTTCACTTTACCTTAGGAGAAGGCATGTTTAAATGAACATATTCACAAAAGCAAAGTAAATAGTATAACTAGTATCTGAAAACTCTCTCAGCATGACTATGTCCTATGCCAAGAATACTAACCTCTACAAAAATAAACTTCAGCAGTGGACCCTGATTTTTCAGTGTTGCACTGCATGCTGCTCAGACTTTTGCAAGCTGAAGGAAAAAGAGTCTGTGTAAAATAAAGCTGCTTCTGACTTCAATTAGCATTGAAGAACGTCTTAAAGTTTTCATAATTGTACATAATCTAGGCAGACCAGCAAATCAGTGGAAGTGGAAGTAGAGCAGACAGAAATGGTGTGAAACTATGGAAAGAGGAACTGTGGCTTATGGTAACACCAGCCATGATTATCCCTGCAGCAGCTGCTGAATTACCTGAAAGGTAATATTTTCACAGCCTTGTCTGTGTTTGGTCTCCCCCTCTGACAGCTTGGGATGAAGTTGGGTGGACAGTTTGGGTATCTGCTATGCAGTTTAACCTTGCTTTGCAGGTCAACAGGAACCCAGCCCTGCTTAGCATCTGGCTGTCAGGGTCAACAATTGTTTAAAGACCAGCTGGGCACACTGAGGAGCAGATCCTGGCTCTCAGAATTTAAAAGAGTGGAATACTACTTCTAATGATGCACTTGGAACAGCTCCCAGCACACCAATGTTAGAGGCTGGGAGAGTGTGTATACGTTCTCTGTCTGCTGCTCTTTCAAGGTTTGTGGTGGAAAGTGACAGACTGAAAATTACAAGTTTGTTTGGTTTTTTTGGTTGTTTTTTTTTGTTTTGTTTTGTTTTTGGTTGGTTTTTTTGTTTTTTTTTTCTCCCCATTTTTTAAAGTAGGTAGGGAATAAAATGCTGGGCTTTCATTTCCATCACTTTTCCTCCAATAGCAAGACGAATCTGCAGAGATGTTCAATGTCAGCCTGCAGCACGTCTGTGTTTTTCATCAGGATGCTTGAACACTGCCCCTGGTCTGAGCAGGAGGAGCTTTGAGGGTCCCCTCCACCCTTAATTACCATTTCCATCTGTGATGAGGTGTGGCATCACGCCTAACAAGCAGCCTCAGGTGGAAACAGGCACAGCTGCTGCCCATTTTGGGTGGGTCAGAAACCAGTTTCAAGAAACCAAGCCTGCAGGGTAATAATGTAGAAGACTTCCTGGTGTAGGGTACAGGTGAGAAGGATATTGAGGACTGGAAGAGCTAGGATATGCCAGAAAGGATGAACAGACCCCAGGAAAAGGCTAAACACCTGGGCTCACAGATGATGCCAGGCACAGTCTGAACTGATCTTGCCACCAGGCAGGTTGTAACACAATAGTTTTGTAGAGAGACACACCAGCCCAGCACCTGCATTCAGAAAATACAAATTCAGTCTGGCCTTATAGCAAAGAGGCTTAGCCGAGGAGGGCCTGGTAGGGGCCAATGGCACCAGATAATCAAAACATGGTCTCTAATTAGCCAGATCAAAGTGATGTGAGCAACTACTTGACTAGAATCTTTCTCAGGTTATAGTCAGTTTTGCAGTGTTCACCTGATCCTAAGAAAAAAAAAAAAAAGGGCATGACTATGAAAATCATAAATTTTTATCCTGCCTTAACAGCTGTATTTAAAATAAGCCTGTAGAACAATCAGATTGTTTCAAACCTGCCATGGTAATTTACCCCGCTTCCCTAGAGCAGCAGCAGATGACTCTAAACAGCAGAGGGCTTGTGGTCCGTCCCAGCCTGGCCAGACACCCATGGCCGTGCCGGCAGCCCCCGAGTCTCGAACCGCAGCTCCTCTCTGCTGGCACCGGAGCCCACCCGAGGGGCAGCCGGAGCCCGCACTCCCTCCCTCCTTCCCCGCCGCGGTGCCCATGGCCCAGCAGAGCAGCGCTGATGTCTCTCCGGGAGCCTTTAGCGCACAAAAGCAGGCGGGTCCCAAAGCTGCACATCTGCAGGCTGCTTTGTTGCAATACACAGACCTGCAGGGCAATAGAGGATCACACGCAGCACACACGAGCAGCAAGCAGAGAGTCCTTCAGCTCTACACGTCAGCGTTCCTTTCCAGAAAAAATAAAAAAATTAAAAAAAAAAAAAAAAAAAAAAAAAGTCTGAAGGATGTGCCTCAGTGCTAAATAGCCCATGTGTGAGTGAGATTCTTGTTTGAGTCACATGTAGGTGGGCTGTAAAGAGAAGAACAAGGTCATCCAGGAAAGTAGGCATTTGTAGCATGAAGTTTCAGCTCATGCAGCCTCTCTTTCTCCTTTTGCTTGTGTCGACCTTTAGCCAGCAGCACACAAAAAATTAAAATTCTCTAGATTCAGGATCCTAGTGTTTTGTTCATATTAAAGTTTAAAATTTTCTGAAAGAAAGAAAAAAGGAAGCAGATTCCTATCCTTTTCTTCCAAAACAAGTGTAGCATTTTCAAGGATGACAGTTTTGACCTATCAGTGTACATATAATCTTGAACTGAAAAGAAGTAATCTGAAGACAAAAGGAATGATCTACCTCTCCACACAGGCTTCTCATCTGTTCCTGTTCAAAGCACATTGATGTCCATGTCTCGTACTAAAATCAAGTAGTACCTTTACTCCTTCAAAACTGAACTAACCTGTGTTTGTTCATCTCCTCGTTTTCTGTGGGGTTGTAGCCATGGCTGACAAAGATCAGGATTCTGCTCCAGGACTATAAGTTTGATGATTTCCAGAGTTGATTTAAAGGCAACTGCAATTATGAAAATCAGAAATTATGACTGCCAACAATTTAAATTGAGAGAAAGGGTCTCCAGTCAAGAAAACCTGAATGAAGACCATATGTAAGTCCTTAGCACTGACTGGCAAAAACACCAGTGGTTTTTTTGAGTGTTTGCCAGTCTCATGAAAGATATAATACATAACATTTTCACGGTCTGCGGGAATCTCTAGCAATTCTTTACAGTTCAACTCATCAAGTACTGACATTTTCATCTCCAGTGTTTCAGCATTAAAGCAGGTTTTCCAAATTGTACAGTTTTTCAGTCTTGTCATCTATTATCATGTATCATTCAAAGACTAGAATAGATTTATACTAATTTGTTTAGCTCTTCTCAAATAAAGGGCTAATAAATTGAATTTTCACACCTGCTACCTTTTCTTAGGCTTTCTTAGTGCTCAGTTACTTGACAATACAATTAGATAGAACAAAGTCTTTTTACAAATAGTTAGTGATGCTGAACAAAATATTAACAAAAGCAGTTTCAGCATTTCCTCACAATTTGATGTAGGGTTTGTGAAGAAAAAAAACAAAACAAAACAAAAAAGAGGATCCATATTTATGACTCATCTATTAAAACTGTTTGTTTTGACTCTGCATCCAAATCTCATCTTGTCTCTGTGATCTCCAAATTTTATGGCAGGCTGTACCTGAGGATTAAGTTCTGCCCTGGAGAAACTGGGGAGTTTTCTTAACTTACTCATGTTTTAGGTTGCTATTAAGAGCTCTGATCAGCACATCAGGGAAGTGGGGGGAGGTTTTCTCCTTTCTTTTAAAACTTGTTTGTACAGATAAGCTGAGGCTGAATTGCATTTTAAACTAAACAAACCTCTTTAGCAAGTAATTTTCTTGGATATAACTCTTTCCAAATGTTTCCACAGCTATTTTTTTAAGTGCCCATAATGTTGTTACCAGACAGGTAGCTTATTATTCACATTACAAATAAAAATCATAAAATAGTTCTAAGTGAATTCTCTAAGGAACATTTTATGAAGGAGAATATAGGTATCATATTGTTGAAAGAGCTCCTATGGATCCTCAAAGCAGGGAGAAATTCTTCTTTTTTGTTAAGTGTGCCTGCTGTAAGTAAATGTTTGATGGTTTGTCATGTGTATTGAATGAAAAAAGAGCTAATGTGACCATTTAGTTAGGCACATACTTCATCAGCTAGTTTTCACAGCTAAAAACCCCCATGCTTTAAAGCCTCTTTTTCCTCTCTGGCTGTGCAATTATCTTCAGTACATGTTAGCCTGTATCATGAACGCTTATCTTCTCAGCAAATGAGGCTTCAAACTCTCTCACTGGTAAAGTAGTTTAGCTCCATGCCAAGCTGAAAAACTTCACCCTCCCCCAGGGGTAAATAAAATCCCTATAAGCAAGAGTTCAAGTTGAGCAAGTTCTTCGCTAGTTACTCTTTCCATGAGTCACACACTTCTCTTTTGCAGAATCTGTCCAGCTCCTTGTCTCAGTGATATAAAATCAGCATAATCTAAATTACCCTTCATAGCTGAAAACAATATTAACCCCTGATATTAATGAGAATAAAACCCCTCTGTATTAACAACCCCAAAGTTCTTCTCCTTTCCTTCTGCAGTTTTCTTCACTCTTATTCTTCTTGCTGTTTTTCCTAGGTCTGGCTCTCTAATCAAAACAACATGCTTACCTTCTCACGTTGATTATTTCTGAAGCAGCCACTCATCTTCTTAATGTTTTTCAGTCAGGGAGATGCTCTTCTTTCCTTGTACCTGGTTTCAAGGTCTAACACTATCTGTTAAAGTCCACTTCTAGTTTGAATGAAGGTTCTTATATTGATTCTTGTAATGCTCTGAGCATACTGTCTGATCCTGTCATTAACTAGCCTTGCACAGTGTTAACAGTTGTCTTAACAATTATATAAAACCATTGTTTCCACAGCATAATTCCAGCAAGAACTATAAATAAGGAAATGTTTTTACTTTTGTGACTTACTGAACCAGAAACACTGGCTCAGAGAATAACCTGTTTTATCCAAAGAGGGACATACAGTGCAGTGATCAGCATCTTCCAGGGCTGGGTGTTATGTTAGGAAGGTACATGACAAACCTTTCATCAAAAGTAAGAAAGTAACATTCAAAGTAACAAAGAATGCTTAAACTGAAAATGTGGGTGAGAAACCATGAGTTAGTTTTCATTGTAGTGCTGAATCCTCATATTGCCAGCCCATCTGAAATACTGTGCACAGCAAGCAGAGCAGTCCCAAGGGGAACTTTTGATTTTTATGGGGTATTATGGTGATACGTGCACAAAGGTTTGTGTATTGTCAAGAGAATCTTGTCAAAGATAATAATCCCACTGAACTGCTTGGAATGTTCTCACAGTTTCATTTTCCAGGATATTTCCAGAAGTGGAGCTGGTGATGTCCAGGCATTGTGGAAGATAAATGATATTTTCCTGACCTTCAGTAGTGGGTTAAGCCACTAGGTAGCCTGTTGAGTCCAAAAGGAGTTACACCAATATTCTGGCTGCATAAACCTGTAATTTAAAGATGTTTAAAGTCACAGGATTATGAGCATACTGAAGTAACAGAAACTAATTAATTATTCTGTTTACTTCTTTGCTTTATTAAGTCTTTTTTCCACCAACATGTTTTATGGTATACAAGAATAAATTCATTTGGATTTTTATATAAAACATGCTAATGTACTTAGAGGAAAAATCAAAGCCCCATAACAGGTTTTGCTTTGTTTTAAAAGTACAATGGTGTGAAAGCCAAGCACATGCTTTAGGTTCCCTTTTTTCACTTGAGAGTGTTGTCTGGCTTTTTCCAAACCATATACCCCAAATGTGACTGTATAACCTGGAGATAGGAAAGCACTTGTTTAAACATGTGCATGCCCACAGCACCACAATTTACAGAAACTCAGAGCTGGCACTGTGTTCTGACACAGAAATTTAGAGTTGCACCACACATACTGAACAATTGCTCTAATGTTTGAGATACAATGGCTACACTGTTTTGTTTCCAAGTTCTTTAGGGAAAATCAGTACAAATTTTTTTTTTGTGCCATAGTACCTCTCTAGATACTATAGAAAGCTATTCAGTGTATTATTTCTCAATTAGCTGTTACTTATTATACTCTAAAAAAAAATCTTCAAATTAAAGCTTAGGCGCAACTAGCTGGCACTCAGGGAAAAATCTTTGAAGTTCAGCGGAAATGCCATAGTAGCCTGTGGATTCAGAAGTGGCAGGTGGAACACAAACAAATAGAAAAGGCTAAGAAAAAATCTCTGACTTACATATACCAGTTTCATTGTTATAAGCCAGCAAGTCATCCAAGCAATTTGTTTTATGAGGTGTTACAGAGTCAGAGGAAAAGGGGTTAGGGGACTGTACCAAAAGTAGCAGTGCAGGGCAGTGGAGAAAACCCCCCACGTTTGTCCCTGTTAGAAGCCAATTCCCTGTGCTGACTGCAGTTGTGATATACACTGTATGAGCACACACAGCCTGGTGCTCCTGAGCCAGAGAAGTTCACTTGGAATACCCCACGTGTTTTCCCAGCTTAGCCTCACAGGTTTCCCCTCCATAACTCTACATGGATCGTGGTCCAGCCACTTTTGCATGTGGCCACTCTCAGTGAGCAGCTGCGAGGCAGAAAGATTTTGGTGGCATGTTCATTCCGAGCCTATTTTTTGATGGCAAATCACACTTCTGCTTTGCTGGTCTCCAAAACTGATTTTGTCATCCCAACTCAAGGAAAGCTCCTTGAGTCAGGCTGGCAATGGCACTGAGCACACAGCTGCCAGTAGGTGATAGGATGTACTAACCTGTCAGGAAATCTCTGAGAGGCTCTAAGAGAAACAAAAGGTTCTTAGCTGTTCAAAATTACATTTTTTTGAAAGAGACACTGAAAAAAATGTGAGCCAAAAGGTGATCTTTTCAGTCTTGCTCTCTGCTGCATTTTATTCGGGCACACAGAAATTTTGATGGAGTTACCGGAATGCTACAGCAATTGGTTTTTTTCCTTGTACTTTGACAGTTCTCAGCAAAAATGTGAACTTGCCTGGGTTTAATCTGACACTGCTGTGGCTCATTGTATCAGATTCATTTGTAACACTGTCTGGTTCTATTAAGCAGCTAATAATACTCACACCTATGCAACACTTTTCATTTATAGACTTCAACACACCGGCACAGCTGTACCCCCATTTTACACAGGGGAAAAGTCAGGGAAAGCAAGGCCAACACTGGACTTTCTAACGCACACAGCGGTTTGGGTGGCAAAAGGATGTCGGATATTACTCGGTTTTTTTTCCCTGGTGTGCTGGAAAAGGGTTTAATTAGGCACAGTGGACTTCAAGTGTGCAGCCATTTACGGGGCTGAATGCCCAACAGGGTTCCCATGTCTGGCAGGCACAGCTGGTTGTGTTTTGGGGGCAGGGGCTCAGCCTAAAGTGTGAAAGCTCCCTCCTGCCACAGCCCCGGGCACAGCACAGCTGCTGCACCCAACCACAGCCTGCTCCCACCTTCCAAGGACAGGCAGAAACACAGAGGGGGGAGACGTGCAGCCTCGGAAATGTCGGTGGCATGGGACCAGAGGGAAGGTCAGGGGGAGACTGTGAAAGGAGAAGGGGAAACAGCAGAAACTTCCAGGACAGTGTGAGAAAATACATTCAGGGAAGAAGAGGTGGGATGTGCTGCACTTCGTACATGTAACTTTTGATCCAGCAAAGAACATAAGCATTGCTTAGATGTCCTTTTAAATTCAAGGAGCTGAAATACAAAGATGCCTGAGCTTAGCACTCTTAACACTTTTCCACTCATATGTCTATCTCTTTTCCTTCCCTGTGCTGGAAACATTCACAGAATTATAGTCCAGCTCTCCTGAGCGCCATGCCCAGGTAAATGGCAGCTTAACAGGACAGGAAGCCAGCCCCTTTCATTACACAAGAACAAGATGGACCATAAAGCAAGATCCCAGGGTGAGACTGCCAGCAGTGCAGTCCTTATTGTTAGGAGCAACCCAACCAGCCCTGGGGCACAGGCATACCAGTGTTATTTTCATAGCCTCATTTTCATTGCCCCACCACTTCTTTGTGAAGCTGACACTCTCTCTTAATTTCCAGCCTCCATTTATGCACCACCACTTTATACCGACTCCCTGCTTTCCGTGTGAGAATTTTCTTTCCACCTTAGCAAAGTTCAGGCTTTTCCTGAGTGGATAACACGTACATCATGTTATCTGCAAGTCTATTAGCACTTCATTTACAGATTAATTACAACTTCTGTGTTTATACAGGACTTTATATCGAGTGTACTCCCTAACACCTTGTAATTGTTAATATAAATCTCTTTTACAGAGGTGTAGACAATGGTCTTGTCTTAAACCACTAAAAAAGGTGTGATGTTTAAGAATTATTAACTAGGCTAATTGATTTATCAGTTAAATAACTAAGCTTTAGCCTTAAAAAACCACTCAAATAACATAGCCTTCACAAAATATTTAAATGATGTGGAATTAAGACTTTTATAATTATATATAAGAGAAAACACACTTCAATAACATTTTAGAAATACACCAAATATTAGAATGTTTAGTCTGACGGTAAAGCTTATCAGTTTAAGAACTCATGAAATATTGGCATTCAGTTACTTGACAATTAATCACATCCTGGCTCATGTATCGAACATAAAATTCACAGTGGACCCCTCTATTGAAAACAAAATGCTTTTTATGTGGTTTAACTTTTAAGACATTTGTACATTTACCAGTTAAACTGCTAGGTAAAAAAAAAATAAAAAAAAAATTAACAATGAGCAGAAGTATACTGTAAGAATAAGCTATCAAGTGTCCAAATACCCAACAAAATCATAATCTGACTCTTTCTAAAACAGTTTAAGAAAAGTCACAGCAGCTGGTAGGTTCTGATTTCCTTTCAAAATTAGATTATTAATTTAGATACAACTAGAAGGTAAATTTGGCAATACCAGTTTAAGTATCAGTCTTCATATAATGTTATTGTTCCCTATTTTGCAACAATTCCCCAATTACAAAGAAATTCTAAGTTGCTGGAAGGCTGTGCCATCAGACAGCTGGCTCAGCCCATCAAAACTGGGATTTTCTTTTTAAAGTGAATATTGCCATTCATGGCCATGGGCTGCGTGCGGCTCTAACCCAGCTGTTCAGGATAACAAGGGAGCAGACAAAGGCGTGTTTCACCCTTTCAAACCTTGCTGCACTGGTTCTGCTTAGCTTTTGCTTTGGGAAATGATGGGAGGGCATGAGCTTTTGGCTGGGGCACAGCCCTGGGAGCTGCATAAGGGGATACACCCCACACTGGAGCAGACACCTCCAAGGGCTCCCCTCCTTGCCAGGGCTGCTGCCCCCTGAACACTCCCCTTAACCCATTCTAAGCGGAGAGCAAATTTCTGCCTAGTGGTTGGAAAAGGGAAAACCAAACCCAGGCCCTTCCATCAGTTTGGATCTTTGGTCACGTCTGAGTGGGTGATGGTACAGGAGCGTGCCACGATACCTCTCTGTGCATGGGATGCACGCATGGGAGGTACGCACAAAACCCTAAAAATATGAGACTGTAAATGTACTGCAGAGTCAACAGTAAGTGAAATGTTTACAGAAAATCCTAAAGGGAAGAGTGGAAAAAAAGCAGACCAGCCCTCTGGGAACTCTGCTTTGCTAAGTCATAAAATTCTCAGTTTTCCCCGTCTGGAAAAGCTGTCCACAATGCCCAGAACAATATGCTTTTATTTTTAGCCTTTTATACCAAATAACCATGACAAAAAAAAATACTCAGTGTCAAATGTTGTGAGTGGGCAAAAGTACCGTCTTGTATTTAGGAAAGATATGTTTTTAAAAGCTGGAGTTTGAGACATGAAATTGAAATTGTTCAGCAAAGTTTACAAGTAAATTTAATATTTCAGGAACATGTTTATATCTTTAACTAAAACATGTTTTCAAACTGCTTTAGTTTTTTATGCTATGTGTAAAAAATATTTCACATTCTTCTCTTTGAAATTCACAAAAATTTAGAATCGTAAAGAAGTCCTGAAAAATGGACATGCCAAATGTGTTGTTAATAAACCAAAAAAATTTATTTTATTGAATAAAATGGCTTGAAATCAAGCCAAACTTCCAAAATGGAAAGGAAGATACATTTTTTCTTCTTTTTCTGAAGGCATCCAACAGTGCAGGAATGCTTTGTTGAAAATCTAAAGATGGACAAATAATCAAAAAGTTGGTGAAGCATGGAGCAGCAGACTGTATTAATTAAACCACAATTAATTTTGCGGCACTATTTGGTTTTGTATGGTCGTGTAGTACATTCATGCATATTGTATCTAATCCTGCTATCACCAGATAGACAAAACTCCAGACACCAGGAATTTGGTTTGGCTAAGTCAAGCACAGTGACTTATTTCAGATGCTAATATCTATTTCTTTAAAAGAAGCATTGTTACTTTTCCCTGTATGTTCTACAGCCCAACTCAGCTGAGGCTCAGCTGCGTGGGCGTGCTCAAGGCAAACCTTCAGACAACACCCAGATATTGCAGAAATTTATAAAGATGTTAATGAGGCTTTGCCTGGGTGTGCTGCTGTATCTGCAGCTGAACTGGGTCAGAGACTGAAGCTCCTGGGCACCCTCCCAGCTGCTCACTGTTGCTTTTTCTTTTTTTCACTGCCAGAGGTCACTCTCCTTTGAGATCTGCCTCTGTTGCTGCATGCTTAGGTTGACACTGTGAAATGACATAATTGTCGCTGTCATGACTGCTTTATCACTGGTACCTCTCAGTAGCTCATCACATTACAGACAGCGAAGAACAGAGTGAATTTGGTCAGTGGGTTTGCTAATACCTGCACCCACCCGTGCGGCTCAGGCTGCTGCAGGAGTTCAGTTTACAGCAGCAGAAAGTCATTGGAGGCACTTCTCACCTCGAGGGGCTGACAAACCCCTGTGGGTACACGAGCCCCTCTTTGCACCCCTCTTGAGACACGGAAACCTCTACTCCAGTTCGCTGGGCTAGTCCCTCAGCCCCTGCCGTGCCATAAATGCAAACTCTCTCGGATGCCAATCAAAGGCAACCTTTTAATTTGGCACAGCACAGGATAGGTGTTAGGGAACAGATACAGATAGGGTTTCACTGCATTAACACCTGTGGCAGGGTTTCCCAGAAATCGAACAAACTGTAAAGGGAAGAGGTGATAAGAGGCAGGGTCGTTTTGGCAGCCTGCCAGCACAAACTGGTGTGTGCTGAATGTATGTCACAGGCAGGTCCTGTGCAAAGGTCACAGCAAGCTAAACATTACAAATCCTAAAAGATCCTTGCACAATTAACATTTTAAAAATAATGTATATTATATAAACTGCTGTGATTAAGAGGCCAGGAACAGGGAATGCTAGCCTGCAGCCAGGACTGTGCTAATTAAAGTATACAATAGAAATATTAATCAAGTGAACTTAAGGGTGGGAAGCAGGCAGAAGGAAGGGGGAAGATATGACATAATCCCCTTAGTACCATGTGATATTCCAGTGCCCTGAGAAATGGGACAGGCAGACAGAAAGAGCAGTCCTGCCATCCTGGCTGGGAAAAGCTGTCTCTGCCAAGGCACGGGTTCTGCCTGGGCTCAAAATCCACACAGAATGTCTCTGAGTGCACATCACGGCTGGGGTACTGCAGCCTGCAACATATGATGAGCCCATGAAGGCCTTGAAGAGGATGCTTTCCAAATGCAGCTTTAATAGAGAGTTTGGTTTTACTTTTTCCTACCTTGGAAAACTACTGATAGTTTGAAGTAAGCCCTGTCTTCAAGGGGAAATCTCACTGTGAGTAACCTCACACACTAAAGCTCTGTTCTGGGGAGCGTGGCAATGTTCAAAGCGTCTCCTGTAGCCAGCGTTCCAATCTGTATTTTTCAGGATACCCTAATGATAATATAGTCATCCTCCTCTTAGTCACAAGGCTGTTTGGGAGATGGTATCTCTGGGTCTGAGGTGGGGGAGCATCTGCCAGCAGACTGCTTTAGCCAGGAAAATCCTCTGGCACAGAGGGTGAGCCGGGATCCTGCCAAGTACAGAGCACTACAAGGGAGTTCACAGTGAAGCAATGAAGCCTGTGCATGCTTCTGCCTTCGTTTGCTGGCTGCTATGGAGGATCATCCTCATGTTACAGCCCAGCTTGTTTTGTTTAGATCTACCAGCTCAACTCAGCTTCCTTTTCTGTCCTCAGCTGATCTTGCCGGTAAGCTGGGCACTTCTATCGAAAATTCCTTTTTGTGTCTATCCCCTCTTCCTCAGCACCACCTTTGTGTGTGGCTGGGAAATTCCTTAATTAAGGAATTTTAAGAACTAAGAATTAAGATTCTTTTTGTCCCTTGATCGTGACCTGACATCTTTATCAGCCTCTGATGTTCAGGGTGCTGAGCATGCAGCACACAGCACCTTGGGGCTGGATTTCCCTGGCAGGAGCCTGGGGAACTGCCAACAGTAGTAATGAGGAAGAAGGATGGAGAATCTCAGCCAGATTCTGTCACATGAGTACACAATCTTACAGTAATTAGGAACCTCACAGCAGCCTGGATATACATGCACTTTACACTCTGCCCACTACTCACTTGCATAATGTATTTTTCTTAGCATTTTTTTTCCCACTGATTATTTGAACAGTATTTTGGAGCAGCTCTCAGTACTAGCAGTAGGATAAATAGGGTAGTCCTGTTCCACTTTAATTAGTAGCTTGCAGCATGGATAGTATTCAAATATCAGCTCTTACTATCATAATTACATAAACTTTCTTACATGCAAGCACCCAGTCAAAGGAATGCATATGCCCATACCAAAAGTTCTTTCAATACCTTTGCTGGCATCTGTTATATATTGCCTGAACAAAGAAAGAGAATGGATCTTTTCAGCCATCTGGCCATTCATACCTAAGGTCTTTGTTTCTGGGGCACAGGAATGAAGCTAGTCCCCAGGAAAGGAAGAAAAAAAGGTTAAAAAGACCTCAATGTAATCTTGTTTCCCTTCATGATTAACTGAAGTTGGGGAAAAAAGGGATCTCTTTCATGAGCCTTAAGTCGCTGGAAATATATTGGAGTCATGCTGCTCTGTCAGCTGAACAGGAGCTCCCAGTGTGACAGGCTGCTAAAGGAGACAATGCTGCTCTTGGATACACGAGCAGATAGCCAGGGCTGGATCCAGAAGGATGGCTATCGGATGTCTGCACGCAGTCCTGAGCAAATACTGCCAGAATACTGGCCTGGCCTGGTGCCTGCAGTTCAAAAGGGATGCTGATAAATTATAGTAACTTCAGAGAAAAGCCACAAGAGTGTTTAACATGGACATGACCAATCTTCCTTGTCCTATAAGCTCTGTACCAAAATCATTGTTTGAAAAAAAGCCAGAAAAGGGGAATTCCAGGAATAATCAAAAGAAGACAAAACTGGTGCCCTAGGAATCCCACTGCTCACTGCATGGAAGATGAAACAAGGCCATGATAGAAGATGGGTTGGTCACTCACCTTTTCCATAAGCATGCCACAGTCCTGGCATGAATTGCACCTTAACACTTCCATTTCATGTAGCTGGAGCACTGCTAACCAGTTACTTGGAAAATAAACATCATCCATGAGAAAGCTCATTAATTATGACTATTTAGCTCATCAAAAGGAGGTTAAGGACCGAGTTCAGAGTCTGAAACATAAATAAGACTTTGATAACAATTGTTTCAATTCAGTAAAGGAGGACTCTCGAGGTTAAATATGTCTTCATTTCTTCAGGTGAAAAAAACATTTTTCAATGTAATACAGCATTTGAAATTTTGAAAAAGAAAATTCCAAGCAGCCATAACCTAATTTTAATTTTCTTTTTTAAAGCCATTATCCTCTTCACATCCCTGTGAGCAAGTATTTCTTATTCTCATGGTAAATGGCTGTAGTTGTATAACTAAGAGAAATCTTATTTAAAATATTATTTTCTTAATCCTACATTGAAAAGAACAAATAAAAATGTTCATGCCAATTTCTAACTTTCTACTTTGGAAATATCTATTTATGACATAGAAATTAATTAAACTGTAATAACCCCCCATACCCTAAACTCTAAGCAGTCCAGCTACGGTTGCAGCTTGTCTGTTTTCTGATGGCAGCACACAGCTACTGACAGTACAAACCAACCAGCAAATTGTGCAGAGCCTTCAGACTTACTACAGAAAAAACCTCAACCATTTCAGAAGCCTTTGGCCAGGATGACCCCTGCTAGCAGTTTTAAAACGTCACAGTGGATTAAGGCACAGAGTGATTATTTTGCATTCCAGAGGTATGCAGAAGAGCTACTAGGAGATGAAGAAAAGCAGAGGATTCTGTTGGGAAGCCAACACTTGCAATTACAAACTCTTAAATAACACTGAATGTATTTTTATGAAACAGCACAATCCCTCTTCCTTGGCTTCCTTGAGACTAGGCTAATAGGACTCACATGACAATGATAAGTGCTTCAGCAGCCATTATTGTGGCTAGTGGGGTTTTAAAACAACAACAGAATTATTGTATGTTCCTATTAAATCCTCTTTGTCACCATTGATAGAACTGATCGAGTGCTCTTCAGCGAATAAACACATTGGTGAATTACTCTTTTTCTTGGTCAGCTGTTGTGTTGACAGGACTCTTTTATCCTTTGAGTGGCAGATGGTATGTGTGGCTGCTGGGAGGCAGCAGACAGAAAGTCAAGTCCAGGGCTTAGGGAACAGGCTAAGAAATGCCAGTGGAAGCTTGTGCAATCAGCCAGATTCAGAAGGGAAGGAGAAGCCCTGTCTAGTGTCTGTTGAGACTGATTTGGGATAGCCATCGGGATTATCTTCCTGATGACACAGATGACAGTTGCTTTTAAAGATGCCATAGTGATTTCAAACGTTTGATTTCCCCAGCAGTTTCAGAATCTCAGCCTCCAGGAAATCAGATGCTCCTGAAATACCTTGCCACAGAGGACACCACCAACAAAGCAGAAAAGGGAAATGCCACTTTTTCGCGTGCAAACCTATTAGAGGTAAAGGAAAAGTGATTAAAAGAGTCTTCCTCTAAATTTAAATGCTGCATATCATAACCCTCTTGTAAGTCCAAATGTTTGGGTATTTTTAGCACCACTCTACCAAATTAAGAGGAGGCACTGAAACCAGTAACTCAACCTATGCTTGCTTTGTGCACCTCTACACACCACATCCAGTATGCCTGTGGTTTCCAGCGATCAGAGAAAGAGCAGCCTGTGAAGTTAAGCAGGTATTTTTTCCTCAGCAGTAGCATTTTGTTTCCCATTTCTCCCCAAGGCTCTGTCCTACCCGCGGCAGCGGACCCAGCCCTGGCATTCCAGCACCATCCCCACTCTCATGCACCACCTGGGCACAGAGAGCTGGTGCAGTGAATTTTGCAGCTACTCTCTGTGTGCACCCATCAGTGTCACAGACGACGTTCCTGGGACCTGACACACACTGGATCGCCTCTCCTATGCTTTCTTCTCCTCCAATTTCAGCTCATCCCAGTGGTTTTCTTAGAAAAACGATCGAACTATGGTCGTATTACTTTAAAATGCAAAGCAGACATTTTGGCCCCTCCGCAAAACAGCTTTAGAGTGAAATACTGTAGAGAGGTACAGAAGATATTTTGACCACCAGAGGGGGCCTGTATTGTCCCAGATTTAAAGTAAAACCAGAAAAGCATGTTTTAGGAGAGAAAGAAAACAGCAAGGATGTATTTGTACCAGGGCAGCACCTACAGGCATGGAGTAATGATCCATTCATTCCCTGAGATGGAGGGAAAACAAGTTTGTGTGGGGTGAGCAGGGAGTGCTGTCTGGTATCCACTCCATCAGCTGTGCCCAGAAGGTATCCTACAGAGGAAATTACTGAGGAATAATACGAGTTTTTTCTGTGAATCTATATGTGAAATACAATGAGATTATTTTGGCTGTTGCTTTTAACTGCTGCCTCCCCCATGTGCATTTCACTAAAAATAATGCTGTAGATGAAAGTCAAGTTTTCAAGGCTCTTATCATATGTCATGGTATTAATATCTCTGTCCTAACTTCAAATGGGATATTTTTAAAACATCAATATTTATGAATATTTTGCATAGATCTAAGACAGGGTTAGGTATGCCAGTTAAAGTACAAAGAACAAACTTCAGAAATACATTTTCCAGTTAATACTTCTAATTAAAGTGAGAAATCCTAGCACAAAATTTAACATGTGAGATTGGAAAAACCTAAAAAAATGTTTTTTCACCCTAAGAAAATTAACTGATCTACAAGTGAGAGATTCCATTTTCCAGTACCTACTTATTGAAAGGTATATCTCAAAAGTACTTGTTTTCCCTTTGCCTGCACTTTGCTTTTCATCTGTGTAGAATGAATACAAACCATGTGTAATGCCACACCCCAAACTTGCATTCTAAAGCAACTTTCAAAACGCATTCATAGATCATCATACTAATAACTAGGCAGCAGAAATTCTAATCCAGCATTTGATGCAAAAAAAATCCTGTTTATGTTCTGTGACTTTTACAGCAGACCATCTACACAAAACCATGGCATTAACACTACCACAAACAATTTTAAAAGATGGGAAAGCTTCTGCTGTTTGAATAGCAATTGACAATCTCTCATGTTCTTGCTTGGAAACACTGTTCAAAGGAAACAAATCTTCCAGCTGAAAGCCTCGTTCCTAGAGTCATCCAATAACACATAAATAGGACCACTTAGACACAGCATTTGTCTTACACTCTAACTTATTCATCTATTTGTAGCGGATATGAGAGCTTGTGGGTGGCCTGACATGGTCCTCATTCAATTTTATTTAATTACTCACTTGATTTCACTTGAAAGAGCTATTAAAATGGCATCTTAATTGCTCAGTATTATCCAGAATCTTTTTCAAAGCCCATAAACTGTCAGGGATTAAAAATGATGTCACTTTTCTGAATTCCCTATTCAGAGGAGAAAATAAAAAAAAATCTCCATCCAAGCCAAAATAAATATATAAAAATACACAGCCCTTGAGGAGGGGGCCTACTCTTTTCCTCCTCCTATGCTGCACTTCTGTTGTGAGCAGGATTTGGGGAAAGCAGATGAAGCACTACAGCCAGAAGGGTCTAGGCAGGAGGGGAAGTTCACATTTGGGATCATCAGATGCTGGATGATGGGGTTTCACATCCCACTCAACCCCCCAAACACGGAACACTGCCATTCCGGGGTAGATGAAAGGTCCATCCAGCCCAATATCCTGCCTTTGACAGCAGACAAAGGCAGATGCTTAGGAAAAGAATGTAAGAATAGGGTGCATGCAGAGTGATTCCTTCTCCACACCCCCTCTCTCTATTAATATCCTCTGTGTTTCCGACAATCAGGAGTTTAGGGATTTCCTGAGCCAGATGTTGCATCTGGGCCACTGTTTTTAATAATCCAATAGAAATAGAGACCCTCTTCTGCAGGGGCTTGGCTGTAACTGCAGCCAGCCTAACAGAGTAGCAGCCACAGTGAGTGGCTTTACTGCTTCCCTGAATCTACAGAACACTTCTTCTGCTTTCTGACCTTCATATATAAATGCTATAAATTCAGGATTAGCCCTAAGAAGAATTCATGGCCATTGGACTTTATAATAATAGATTATGCCGTCTTATTAAGAAATCTATTAGTTGAGTGGAAAGCCCTGTTTTTACATGCACAAACACAAAACCTACATCTGCAAGCAGGTGTTAACTGCCAGGCATATGGAATCTACCCCCTAAATATCTTACAAATATCCAGATTGGATATTTGATTCAAGTGTACTTCAATCTATCTGGGAATTGGAAAACTAGAAAAAAATAAAATAGAGAAATGTTGGTATAGAAGCGTGGGGCACTAGTGCATTGGGCCATGACTTCCCTTGAAGCACTGCAGATTCCTTGTATAGCAGACATCACATAATGGCTATGAGGACCAGCTCTCATGGATCTAGAAATGAGATTAATTTTTACCTCTGGAGAAGGGAGGAAGGCAACAGAGAATACCACCTTCTTTTTTGTCCATGATGTCCGTGCATAGCTTTGCATTTTCTTTGTTTAATTAACCAATTTGAAAGAAAACATGTCTTTTATTTCTGCTTTAAATAAAATCTTCTCCCTTTCCTCTCCTGACCAAATGCCACACACTTAAAAAAAAATACCAAACTTATTTTTATGGAGTTAACGCAAAAATAACTGAACTCTGGAACCTGGCATGCAAATAGTTCTAATCTTAGTGTACACACATGTTCAAGCTTGAAAACAAACTGAGTAAGATAAAAATAAAGGTGCTGGCAATTCTGAATATGGCTGCTTGGCATCTGTTAAGACCTTTAGAATGCCCTGATTTAACTCTCCCATATTTTGTTATTTGACACAGACACACCTGTCTGATCTCGATGCTCAGATGGCTCTGCAGAGGCAGTGGGCAATGAAGGACAGCGATGCCTCACAGTCATCATAGCAGAACCTTGAGGATGGTGAGAGAAAAGAAAGAAGAAATTGCCTAGGCACAGACACACTGGAGAGTGCTTTCTTCCAAGAACTGCAGCTTCCAAATACTTTTGTTGCATTTTGCTACTTTAAGCTCTGCAGTTGACTCTTTGGCCTTGACTCTAAGCAGTTCCAGTCACTCGCTGTATCACAATATACATCAAACTGGCCACACCACATTCCATTCCAGTGAAAAAGAGCATCACTGATTAATTTGATGATAATTCAGCTCCTGAGTCATCAGTGTTTAGTTACATGTTCACCTCCAAGGAAGAAGGATCTCATACTCAAGTGGCTTACTTAGTTGGAGTTTAATTTGGAGTTTACCTGCTCCAAACCCCAAAAGCCATAAATCCTAATGCCCCTCAGCTGGAGTTTCCAGTATTTTGAAGCTGCCTGAAAGGGAGACTCAAAATCGAGGCATTCCCCAAGCATCAGGATAAGACATTCCATTAGGTAGGGACATGCAGATCTTCTCTATTTCTCCCTTTCTTTCTCAGCAGCCTTTAGAGAAGTCAAATGTCTTCAAGGAGCTGGGATCCTCTCAAAACACTTGCTGTCTCATGCAGGATTGTAGGCAGTGGAAACAATGCTCACTATCTTTCAATCTCCACCCCTTCTTCATTTGCCCTTCTGACCAAACTTTTGTGCACTCTCCCCCACAATCACCAGTTCTGCCATCCCTGTGCAGCAAGAGAGTGTCTGCAGGGCTGGAAAGGGAAGACAATGCAGATGGAGAAACCAAAACCATCCTTTTCTGTGGACCCTCTTCAATTAACAATGCAAGAAACATCCTGCCCGTCACTTTTAGCAAGTTTATTGCTTTAAAATGATATTAACTGATAACCACGTTGTCACTAAAGTCTTTTAAAATCATGAGAAAGTACTGCTGTATAAAGAGAAATTGTGGCAGACTTTACACACTGATATAGTGAGTTAGGATTGCCAGAAATCCCCACTGCATGACCCAGCCAGAGACTCCTGCTGGAGTCAGTGTGTTACCTCACATGCATGGCACTCAAGAAGTGTCCAGCCTGGGCCTTGCTATACTCATGCTGGGTTTCAAGTTAAACATTAATTCACTGAAAAGAAGGGAATGGGCAGTTCTGGGTACCAGGGAGACACACACATGGAAGTAAAATAGGTACTGACAATCTTCAGAGCTCCTGAGATGCAACAGATCATCCACCTGGAAATCATGCTATCATGTGAGAAAGTGCACTCAAATGATTATCTGAATTTCCTGAGCATGAAGCATGGGCATCTTCTCTCAAAAAGATACAAATATCGAATATTTTCAAAGTATGTTTTAACTTTAAATTGGATTTATCATAAAGAAACATGTCTGGTTTATAAATTAGAATTTGTCTTTCTTAGGCATGAGTTAAAAACAGAAGAAATGGATCGGTTTCCTCTGTGCTTAGGTATGTGTATACATGGACCCACCTACATACAAGAACAGCAGCCATAACACGTTTTATCATTTAAAAACATCCTCTATGGGAAAATAATGCTGAAAGTGGCTTTTCTCATTTTATTAATTAGAACTCATGTGGTTTCCAGTTTCGATACAGCTCTCCAGAAGTGAGTGTTTCTGCCTGTGACTTACCTGATTTAGACTCCACGTCATCTGAAATTCAAGGAGTCATTCATCTTTACATCACCTCCTGGCACGTGCTGACTGCAGACTTGTACTCACACAGTCCTGAAAGCCTGCATCACTCCCATCAGTCTCAAGAAGCGATTTCCGAAATGCAGCAATGACAATTCATTTCAAACAAGACAGTCCTGTAGCTGGAGTTACACTGTAACCAGAACTGTCAGTGGAAGCAGCGTATTTTCCAGCCAAGAAATTGCTGATCACTTCAGGCCTATACAAAATAAGGGGGGAAAAACCGCCCAGCTAATTAAAAACTTGCCTTGCAATATTAAGCTAAAGATTTTTTTTAATTGGTTTTTCTCCTGTTTGTTGCTTGCCAGATGCTAACAGGATTGCAGCACATTTGCACAGCTCATGGAGATTTTTGACTGCAAGGTTTACAAGAGACATATAAAATGCATCTCCTAGCATCTGATACAATTTATTATTTTTAACTAGTCCAAGTGAAAGCACTAAAATTCCCTGCTCAACACTTGAGGAATGAGTATCTGACAAGGAATGAAGCACATTTGCCCCCAAATAACTTTGCCCTGACCCACCAAACACAGGGATAAAACAAATGAGATGGTTCTTGCCCCTCCTCCTTTTCTGAGAAGTCAGCATTCTCCACTGAAAATAAACCAGTGTCACTAAGTGACAATTCTGGAATTCTCCTTGGGAGTTAAGTCCCAGCTGAGACACTAAATCACTTCATGAGAATGTGTCCTATTGCAAAACATTTGTATCAGGGTCCAATTGCACTATCCTTGGGTGCATTCCTTTTTTAATAAAATTGACATTTTATTCCACTTAGGCACATCATAAAATTGCCACCAAATAATACTTCATGTGGTAGTTCTGTAATAATCAAAGAGACACTCCAGGCACTTTATTCTAAATGTTAGTCCTAATCCTCCAGGCAAATACTAACAGATAGTAGCAATTTGGGTAGTCATTGAAGCACAAAAAATGAACTTTTAAAAATACCTAATGCTTAAAAGCAAACAAACAAACAAACACAATAGTTTGCTTGTCAGAACACAAACAACTTCCCCACAAAACATCTGAGAAAGAATGAAAAGGCAGAAGTTTGGATAAATCCAGTTTAGTCATTGTGTGCGAGTCTCTGCCTGCAGTGGGAAATTTTGATGCTTTGCTCTTTTTTACTGACATGACGGCTGCTGCACCAAAGGATCAACAAAGGAAGCAGTAATGTATACAGGAGGAGACAGATTCAGCAAACTGAAAAGCATTCCCTGTTTTCCTGCTCTAGGATGGTGGATACCATAGCTGTCAGTAGGTGGGTTAAACCAAAACTGCTGAGAATCCAAAACTAGTGAAAAGCAATTGTAGAGGCTAACATCTGCTATGTGACATGGCAAACACACTCACAAAGCTGAGCTCCCTGAGTGAATGGCCCCATCTGCACTGGAGGAATGATGACGCTCTGCTGTGTGTGTTAACTTACCTTGTAGGAGGCAAAATCCTCCAATTTCGACCACAGCCACATGGGTATAGCTCAAACTTTACTTGTCACCTGAACTTTTCCAAACTTCCCCTGAAAACAGAAGAATACATTGTCTTGGAATCATTAAACAATTTTAATGTGTGCTTTTCTAATTAAATGGTTGAAAACAAACAAGCAGACTGACCCACACACTCAACAAGACTCTAATTTCCCCATTTTTCATTACACTCCTTTTCTTCCCTACTTTCAAATGATGGAACTGCACAATTTGATCTTTCCTTTTTGGAATGGAATGCTCGAGAGCAGCAGGATAAGCCCAATTCACCCCATTTAGACCCTGGACAGCAGGATACCCCAGCTAACACATCCTGGGAGTCACTGCCGAGGTCCAGGCAGTGACCAGAGCTGCCCTATGGGATCAGCCTGTAAGGACAGCTGTCAAGCCCAACATGACTTGATCTGGCCTCTTCAGAGCCATGTGTCCCATGGCATCCTGCAGCCATCCTGGCTCCCAGAGAGGCTTTTACCCATGAACCTGGGGGAACAGGGACATCAGATGCCCATGGAGTGCTGCACTGACAGACACCTCCTGCCATGTTTCCACTGGGAGCACTGGCCAAGGAGGCCAGACACAAGTTCTGGCTTTCTCTCAGGCTAGAGGAAAGTCAAGCCTGTACAATAAGTGCAGGGCAGAGCTTACCTGTGCCTAAATGGTCAGGGCAGTCATTTGGGAGGAGAATTCTGGTCTTGGTATCCATGCCAGAGATCATTTTTAGCTTATTTTTAATAAACAACAGACACATGCATATATACATATCCACCCAGATTTCCACTTAACTACCTGAGCTTCGGTCTAATACCTGCTGAGGATGGGTACCCTCAGCTGAATGTGAGAAGTGGCCCATGGTCCCTTTGAGGGAGCACTATTTGAGGGAGTCAAATCCATGTTTGTGCTGGCCTGATCCTGCTGGCATCGTGTTAAAGGTGCTCAGCTTGCTGATTGCACTGGGGCCCTCCTGAGGGCTGCAGGACCACGCCAAGCATTGTCAGAAAAGTAAGTGCTTCTGAGGCTCCAACCAGAGGTTTGCAGAATAGAAATCCAGACATCTCAACAAGAGATGGACTGGATGACTATAACACTGGAAGGAGCAAAGTGCAGGCTTCGTGGCTTTGTATTTTGGTATTTCCAGTTTGAACACCTCCGCCCTTCATGGGACTGAACCTGAAGCTCTAAGTTCACAGTAAATCTTATTCCTGTTATCAGACAGCAATGCTTATCCATCACAGCCACCCATCTATCCTTATTGGTACAAATACTTGTATCTGAATTTTTTGTAAGCATATCTCCCCAGATAGTTCTCAAGGAGGAAATACTATAAAGCATTACCTCTATGGAAAACCCCAAACAAACAGCAATTATTCCATAAAGGCTAACTGCTTTTCATGAGAGTATTTAAGAGAAAGGAAAAGGAATATGGGTACTTGGAGCTTCATGGAAGAATGAGAGGAGGGTAAAAGATGCATAGAATTTGAATATTCTGTCTTTTGAAGACTGCCATTTCTCCTACTATTGATAATGTGGTTAAGTACATGGAATGAACTCGCCTGAACACGGAAGACAGTAGGATTCAGCAAACACTGTTTACCACTAAATATTTACCTTCAGAGAAGCAACAACTCTGCTAACGTGTGGTGAAAATCTGTGAAACCATGCCTTTAGGGTACAGATTCTGCTTTTCAATCTAAAAAGTACCTTACATTCCTGTTTATAATAAAACCAGTACGAATCACAGAACCACTGAATCTTCTGAGTTGGAAGAGATTCACAAGGGATTCATCAAGTCCAACTCTTGGTTCTGCACAGGACAGCCCCAAGAAGCACACCATGTAAATTAAAATAGCAAAGTACTAGAAAACAATCAATTGGAGGCTTCACAAAGAAAACATTAATGAATTCTGTGTGCCCAAAGCTTTTTATTGCAGTGTTTGAAGATCATTAATGTCCTCTGATATCCTGAGCTTCAAAGCCAAAATGTCACTATAACTATTTCTTGGATACTTTTCTGCCTTTCCCCTCTTTCTAGACAGAGAATTTTCATCAAAATTACCTTAGACTGCATATTTATGCTGACTCTGTATGCTAGAAAGGAGATGAGAGATATCAAGTATATTTTTCAAAACATATTTTCAGCCATTTAAGATACAGGATCACGTTAGTTACCTTCAAAACCCCAGCAAAAATGACAGATCATGTTTCTGGTGACAGAAGTGACCAGACATACTTGGTCTCTGTCAGCTCTCACAGCTCTGGAAAGAAGAGACAAACTGTTGAACCACTGTTTTCTCTCTCCTTAGATGTAGCTCTTATGTGTCAGTGTGGTGGCTATGTTAAATCACAGTCTCTCATAGGATATTATCATTGAAGAGAGGCACACGGGAAACCAAAAAAACTTGATCTTTCACCTCTGTTGCTGGTAATTCAACAGATCCCCCATTTCCAGGCTTCATGAGATACTTCAGCTTTTGGAAAACGTTCATGCACTCTGAGCTTGTGACACACATTTTGGTGTTAATCTCGTTTTGCTGAGGTGATACCCTCACCTCAGTGCAGGCACGGGTGTTCACATTATAAAAACAGATGTTTTAATGCTGGACATAATGACATAACAAGATCCCATGGCTACAAAAGAAATTTAGTTAAGTTCAAATGGTAAAGCATGCCAATTTCTACCGTGAGGAAATAAAGCATTTAGTTCAAGTTTGTGTCGATACTGAATTTTTTCACACCTGGGTCAAAGGCACAAACCAAGAACTGCAGGGTGAAATTCTATGGTTTGTACTATAAGGAAAGCTGAAAGAGATGAATATTTATAACCTCCCCTGGTTTTCAATTCTACCAGTTCTTTGACGTGTGACCAGACTGCCGCTAAGTTTTTTGGAAGACTTCTCCAACCTATTGTTTTCAGGCTACTAAAATTTTGTAATTTTGAAAGCATGGTCCTGTTTTTTAGTATTTGCTTCACTTTTTATTTTCCAGACTT